>JANIJG010024134.1:0-33035 GCA_024611175.1 Megaceryle torquata | reverse complement strand
GCAGCATCCCCTCTTCCCTGCTTTCATATGCAGGCGCTCTCAGTCTGGGGTACTGTGCAGTCAAGATAATACCTGCTGAAGTGAGTCAATGCCATCCTGAGACTATACTGCTGGGGGGGTTGTCAAGGTGTTGTGGTTCCTCATCTAAATCATAGCTTACTCTTCCTACAGAGGTGGAGTAGAGATGGTCCTGCAGTCCAATGTGTCAGTTGTGAGTTCAGCAAAGGTGTCTTCTAAAAGACTGTGCTTTAGATGGTAGTAGATTTGTGTCCTAAGTCCCGTTTTCCACTAAAGCTTGCTGCAGCTACCCAGAGGAACTGGCAGGATTTGCAGTGCCAGGGACCAGACAAAATGGCCTCAGTTAGGTCGGACAACAGGGAAGGCAGTTTCTCGTGCCTTGGTGTTCATGCTGTGAACTTTTTCTCCCCTTCTTTGCAGATGCTGCTCTGGAAATAGAGCCTGGAGACTAATGCAAAGTTAACACACGTGGAACGGATAATTCCAGGGGAGGCAGAAAGGGTGAGTTTGTGTTTCCACTCTCCCACGTTTGAACACTGTCCTTCCAAGTGCCCAGGCCTCCCCAAGTGTAGCTCTGACCCTCGCAGCCCGGCCCTCTCTGCCGCCCTCAACGCCCCGTCGGGCGGGGGAGCGGGGGCTGGCCCCGCGCGCCCCCGGGGAGGAGGCGGCGGGTGGGGGGGTGTCGATTCCACCCCGGACCCCCCCGCGGCGGCCGGCAGCTTTAACTGCGGGGCCGCGGGTGTCGGGGCAGGCGGCGGCACCATGGGGCGGACGCTCGGCACCCTCGGCTGCTGCCTGGCGCTGCTGCTGCTGCCGCCGCTGCTGCCCCCGGCGCGAGGCTCCCCGCACCGTCTGCGCCGGCACCCGCGGCGGGGCGGCAGCCTCCTCGGGAGCCAGGCTCCGGCAGGTACCGTACACCCGCGGGGGCGGCGAGTGGCGGCCGGCTTTTCCTTTCCCTCCTTTCCCTCCTTTCCCTCCTTTCCCTTCCCCTTCTCTTCTCCCCGCCTCGCTGCACGCTTTGCTCGCTGCTCCCCCACCGCTCCGGGTACCGCCTGACACCGCTTCTCTTAGGGTGCTGCTAGAGTTAGATAACGGTGGGCTTGATGATCTTAAAGGTCTTTTCCAACCATACCGATTCTCTGATTCTGTGCTTGGTTCTGCGAACTGTCACAGGAGAGTGAGGATGCCCCAGGGAGATCGCGCTGTAGCTGCAGTGCGCCCTGGACTGCTGCTTGCAGGCTGAAGAACCAACGAGGGTTTTCTTTTTTTTCAAAGCTGCCCTTGCTAATCTCTAAAACCTACGTAACTCTTCCGTACTTGTGTTCACGTCTGGAAATGTCTCTATTTCAAACTCACAGAACTATCAGGCTAATGCAAAGGGGTTTTTTTCTTAACCTAAAAAATATAGTTCTTCTGCCAACAAATGTCTCTCTCTCATGTCTTAAGCTACAGATGCATGTCTTCATGTTTTCTCAGTTTCCCAACAATTACAAAGCCATTTTTCTAGACCCTTGTGCAAAAACTGAGTTATAGGATGCATATAGAACTATGTATATAAAATATGTAATATACCTGAATGGGATCCTAGATTCATCCAGTCCGTTACTCAGTCCAAAGGTAATCATCAACTCTGCTACTGTGCTTCCAGATGGAAGAAAGATCTACCTGTGCAATTTGGTTTTTCCCTCCTTTTTCACTTGCACAAGAGAAAATAGTTGGCTTTGGTTTTTGTTTGGTTGGGTTTTTTTTTTCAATGCATTAAAAGTTGTGTCTTCACCTCTACTTTTAAGACACTTGTGAAGATTTTTTCATTTCAGCTAGAACTTAATAATAAAGGGGAACTTGATAGTAGCAGGAGGTGTGTGTGAATTTCCCAAGACAGCTCTTGGGGAGCATCTTCCAGCTGAACACCTCATATTTTTCTATTTAATGCATTGTTGAGCTGGAATGTTTCTTTTCTAGAAATACTCTTCTTTTGGGTTGTCTGTTTTTCATAAATCAACTGCACAAATTCATAGCTTGATGGTATAAACCAAGTACATGGTATCACCAGTGTCAGGTCAGGGTATCGGGACAGAGGGCATAAGTTTAGGTTGCCTGCTGTCGCAGTCTTGATTATTTTTTCTTTTCCTAGAAGGGATGCTTCTCTCTGATCTGTGCTATGGCTTTTCTGTTTCTGCCTACATTTATATGTCAGTGAGGAGCTTTGGAAACTAGAAATATGTGTGTAAATATTAATTTTCACATGTAAAATGACTTCATAAGTAATTTTTTTTTCTCTGCTCCAGAAGCCTTAAAACAGTAACAGCTTCTAAACTAACAAAGCCTTGATCACAGCATTGTTTGCATCTTTTTCTTGTTGGCCTTTTACTTGTTCTTGTTGTGTGCTTCAGATTGTGAAGTATGAAGAAGTGATCACTCCTAATCTATATTGTTACTATCAAAAAAAATATTGTTAGGATCTATTCACTGTTCAGTCTAGCCACTTGTTTTACCATTTTATTCCTGGAGCTTATAAAATTAGATTTCAGGCTTTATCTTTATAAAAATAAGAAGAAAGTACATCTGTGTATCAGTACATTTCTGCATTGGTTGCTACATGCAAGCTGTAACTCTTTGTTTCAAGGATAGTTAGACATTTTGTGGGCTCAAAAGTGGACCTATATTAAGTAAATATAATTATGTATTACTTGTCAAAATTAACATTTAAGAATTTCTACTGTATTGCTCACTATAATTTAAAACCTCTTCCTAAAGAATCAAGAGTGCCAGCATTCATCTGGTAGGACTATTTTGCCTTACGGCTCTCACTGCTCTAGGGTGAGAGCTACAGTCCTGTGAAGGAGATGACTGAAGTGTTTTTCTTCCTTCTTGACAGACACTGCCTGCAAGAACCGGCCCCTAGACCTTGTCTTCATCATAGACAGTTCTCGTAGCGTCCGACCTGAAGAATTTGAGAAAGTGAAAATCTTTTTGGCAGAAATGATTGATACTTTGGATGTTGGTGAAAGAACAACGCGTGTGGCGGTCATGAATTATGCTAGCACTGTCAAGGTGGAGTTTCCCCTCCGGACCTACTTTGATAGAGCATCTATGAAGAAGGCGGTATCTCACATTGAGCCCTTGTCTGCTGGCACAATGACCGGCCTTGCTATCCAAACTGCCATGGATGAAGTCTTCACTGAGGAAATGGGCACCCGGCCAGCAACCTTCAATATCCCCAAGGTGGTCATTGTTGTGACAGACGGACGGCCACAAGACCAGGTTCAAGATGTGGCAGCAAGCGCCCGGACAGCTGGCATTGAGATCTATGCCGTTGGGGTAGACCGGGCAGACATGCAGTCCCTGAGGGTCATGGCCAGTGAACCACTGGATGAACATGTCTTCTATGTGGAGACCTATGGAGTGATTGAAAAGCTGACATCCAAATTCAGAGAGACTTTCTGTGGTAAGGTGGTTGGTCTAAGAGGGTAGTGTAATTTGGCTCCTTTTGGCTCCTACTGTGGTTCCTCTCCCTAAGAAAGAAGTTTTTCTTTTTCAGAAGTGTTATGTATCACAGTTAAATATTTTCTTTGCCATCCACAAGGCGAACAAGCCAAGCCTTTTATTCAGTGGCGGCCAAGTAATGACCCTTCATTTTGAATAGTGACCTTATCATGCAAGTAACAGACCTGATTTCAGTGGACCTCCTCATGCAGTTGGTCCGATTTAGTGCAAGAGAAAGCATGGCAAGCTGTCTGGCTTTTGGCTGCACGTATTTACTGACCTACCAAGAGCTCACACCAGAGCTGTGCAGTCTTCTCATTTCTTTTCCCATGTCACTGGGAAGCTGGGAGGGTGGAATTGTGGTACTGAGGGGCTCCTTATAGATTTGGAGTAGGAAAATCAGCATGGCAGGTGAACCACCGTGCAAGCTTGAGAAATGTGATGCGGGATGAAAACGGCAGATCATCTCAGGATGGGCTTTCACTCTGCAGGCATTGCTGGGCTTTCTGAGTCTGCCACTCACACCTTTCTCTGGTTTTCTGCTACTTCATTTAGACAGGGAATGGTGGGATGGGTTGAATTAGCTTCACTTTTTCAGGGAAAAATGATGGATGTGCATTTGGTTTGGGCTAGAACTCTGATAACAATGCTAGGCCAGTGTGGGTTGTTACTGTCATTTACAAAGAAAAAAAAAAGTCATGTATCTGGAGTATTTAGAGCTGCCTACAGATAGCTATGACACAGCCCTACTCATAAAAATCAACCAATGACTTTTTGACAATCAGAAAACTTGTATCAACTAGATTTACCCAGTAAATTTTTAAGATTACTTGTAAAATATGCCTCCAGCAACTAATGGGTAAAATCAGATGTAAAGAACATTGTAGAAAAACTAAAGTACAGCCATTGCCTTGAGAACCTGGTTGGCAATGTGTTACTTTGTTATTTCAGAGCCTTATTAAAAACTACCACCATGCCTTTTGCATACCTTTAGAGTGAATAGACCTCATTTCTGTTTAGAGTGAATAGACCTCATTTTCTAGGTATGAAATAAACATCTAAGACCATCTGCAGAGAGGACAATTTGCCCAATAGTTAACATAGGGAGTGCCTTGAGGTTTGGCTTGACATCATGTTATGTTGCTAATGTGACCAAATCCACTTTCTGGTATCTGGAAGTGGGTACAAGTGCCCATCTAGCTGGACAGGTATGTGTGCTGTGAACATAATTTGCCACCTATGTTCTCACCAAAGCAATTCCTTTCATAGCACTAAAGAAGAATCTCTTGTTTTTAAGAGTAAACTTACTGTTTCTTGTGCCAAAGCATAGAAATTATGCCCCCACTAAGCTGGAGGATAAACCATAGAAAGCTCACACCCATACACCTCCAATGTAACTCTGCAGCCTGCATGTAACTAGCCAGGAACTGTGGGATTAATGAATGAGAACAGGATAAAGGGAATAGTCTTTAAAAAGGTTCCTACAAACCAAATGAATCTAAGAGCATCTTGTAAGGCTGTGGGTAAACTGGGTCTTTCCCAGCTCCAGGCTGCTTTTTGGTCAGAAATCTAGGCTCACCAGTGACAATTAGGATTTTCTTTGCTTTAGCCAAGGCAAATAGATTTGTTTGCAGGGTGAACTGAAAACAGGAAAACTAATGTTCAGGGGGAAAATAATTGGCTAAGATCAAGTTCTTGATGCATTGAGAGCAGCATTCAACAAGAGACTATCCTGGGGATGGAAAATCTTAGGCTTGAATTGGTGTCTAAGACAGTGGAGGCTTGATTTTCCTAACACAAAATTCTGACCATTTCAGTCTGAGCTTCTCAGTTATGCTTGAAAATATCACCCACAGATCTTGTTCATAACTCATGGAGATGAATTCTCTTATTCCAAAGGGTGCAGCAGAATGAAAAGATGCTGTCTTGGTTTGAGATTTGTTTTTAGCAATGGAAAGACAAGACACACTTTCCATCAGCCTTATTAGGGGACATCTAAATCTCCCATGTTTTAGAAAATGGGAAATGTTGCAGAAATACACGTGAAGATTCAAGCACTCCTGCTTCTCAATTCTTAATTCAGCACTATTGCTTTGGAATTGGATTTTACCAGTAGTCCATACCCATAATGTAAATGCTCATCTGAGTAAAATCTCAGGTAATAGCAGACTGGTCTTCCCATTTTTCTCCTTTTCTCTTTCATTTCCTCCTCCTTTTTTTCCATCCTTTCCCCCCTTTCTTACCCTTCCCCCTTTTTTCCTCCCCCTTTTTGTTCACCCTCCTTCTCTCTCCTCCTCCCTCATCTAAATTAAGTCACCTAAAAATCTTCTAAGTGTCAGTGAGTATCTGGGTTTCCTTCACAGTCTGTGGAGAGGAATAGGGGAATCTTGATGTGTCCAAAGAAGCAGTAGATCCAAAGCTAAATACACTTGAGAAAAAACAGCCAGAAGTGAATTTGTTTGGCTGTTAGACCATCTGTGAAGGAAATGCCTGTCAGCACACACAGTGCATTTCAGACAGCCCAGTGTTACAGCAGTCGTTTTGTTTGCCCTGTCACCACAACAGACTTCCATCAGCTGTCATCTGTCACTGTGCTTTTTCTATCACTGTTTTCTGATGAGATGACCTTACTGTTTGCTGGTCCCCCCAAAATGAATCTCTTTTTGTAGTTTGCAGTTTCAGGTTCTCAGTTCTCTGAGGTTTGGGCATTATTTCTGAACTGTCCCTCAATGAGGAGGTTCATGTGCCTGTAAAGCTACCTTACTGTAGAAACTTTCCTCCATATACTCTTTTGGTCTTGACTTTTTAGATTTGAAGGGTCAAGGCAGCTGCAGCCCTTACGTGCCCATCTTGCTCTGGTGGGTTTCTTTGCTGGCTGATTCATCTGGACCATAATTTCATCCCTGAGAAGACATTGTGTTATCCTAGTACCTTAGAGTAATTTACCTCTTCCTTCTGGTCTCGATACTTTTTCTGTTCCAGGTTTGTTTGTGTTTTGTTTTGTTGGTTTTTTGTTTGTTTGTTTTTTAGGGTTTGTTTGTTTGTTTTTTTGTTTGTTTTTGCTTTTCTGTTTATTTATTTTGTTTTAATTTTGTTCTTTCATTTCACTTTCTATTTTATTTTAGTTTACACAAGTTTTCTACATTGAAGCAGGAATGCATAAATCAGGTTGTCTGCCAGTGAGCAGAAGTTAGTAAACTGCCAGACAGGGACTGATACATTTTGGGTTTATTTTATCTGGTTGTCTGCAATGGAAAGGGACTGGATACAAAAAGCCAGAAGGTCCTTTCCATTGCTGATTTCTCATTTCTGGTGTAAAGTTACTAAATGCTTAAAATCCTTCCTGTGGCACCCTTTTCAGTTCATCATGTCTTTCTGCCAGCTCAGGTGGTGACTTATTGCAGTGCAGTTGTTCCAGGGTTGTTTATCACCTCTCTTCTGCAACAGAATGATGCAAAAGATGCCTGTAACTTTTTTTTTTTTTTTTTTGTGACAGTAACACAACACTGACATTTGCTTCTACTAATCCAGCAAACAATGCAAGATGTACTTTTGTAAGCATAAATTATTAACAGCTGTTTCTTTCCTTTGGCATCACCGAAACACCTTTCCTGTAAATGCTTTTTGTATCTGCAAATGTGTGTACGCTTGGGACCCATGACTGTGAGCAGGTCTGTGTGAGTGAAAACAGCAGGTCCTAGCTTTGTGATTGATATGAAGGCTATGCTCTGAATCCAGCTAAGAGAACCTGCTCAGGTATTATTCCTTCGGTAAATATGTTTTTCTAGAAAAAAAAAAAAATCACTTTTCAACAGCATAATTTGATTTGAGAAGCTATTTGTTCACTCTTTCAGTGAACATCTGTCAAGAGAGACAGGGATCTACTTGAGAGAGTCCAATGGAGGGCTACAAGGATGATGAAGGGACTGGAGCATTTATCCTATGGGGAAAGGCTGAGAGAACTGGGGCTGTTTAGTCTCGAGAAGGCTGAGAGGGGATCTTATTAATGTCTAATAAATATCTGAAGGGTGGGTGTCAAGTAGAAGGGGACAGTCTCTTTTCCATGGTGCCCTGTTATAGGACAAGAGGTAATAGTCACAAATTGCTACAGAGGAAGTTCAAACTCAACATGGGGAAAAACTTCTTTACTGTGAGAATGACAGAGCCCTGGAACAGGCTGCCCAGAGAGGTTGTGAAGTCTCCTTCTCTGGAGACTTTCAGAACCTGCCTGGATCTGTTCCTGTGTGGCCTGCCCTGGGTGATTCTGCTCTAGCAGGGTGGTTGGACTAGGATGTCCCTTCCAACTCCTACCATTCTATGATTCTGTGTTTTCTGTGACATATCTTCATTGTTTCTAATTGAAAAATTAATTGCAGACATCAGCTTTTAAAAGGAGAATTCACCTGTACACTTGCCCTTGGTTCCAGTAAGAGTAAAATTGCATTTTTCTTAAAACATGTTTTCTTTAAGTGTGGCACTTAGGGCCATGGTTTAGTGGTGGACTTGCAGTGTTAGGTTTATGGTTGGACTCAATGATCTTAAAGGTCTTTTCCAATCTAAATGATTCTGTGATTACAAAACCACAATTTGGCACTTATGAACCATTTTATGGTCTTCACAGTACTTCGTAAACTTCACTTAGTCCCTGGGAGATGACAAACATAGTTCGGAGATGCCCACCGGCACTGTGTCTCCACTAGAGAGTGAGTACCATTAGTCCATAAAGAAGTTAAAACCTGATGATTTTCCTATGTCCTCTCAGTCTCTCCTGTTCAAGCTCAGGGTTTTGTACATCTTGCTGCTTCTGCTTCCCAAGTTGTGAAGGGCTCTGCTATACAGCAACCCCAAGCTTACAACAGCAGTAGCTCCTTCCTTTCCTACTCCTTGAATTGGCACCTTGAGAAGTTAGCCTATTCAAAAACCTTTTTTTTCCTCAAAATACTTCTCTGGAATTGTTTATTTAAATCCAAAAGTTTTGAGCAGAAACCTTAGGGTAGCTATTTTGCAACTGGTAAGTGCTTTGCTCCCTTTGAGAGCACATAAACATTCTCCTCACTGAAGTTTTCACTCATTTCTGAAGAGAGAACATGATCTTTTAGTGCTACTGCTTGTTTGTCTTTTTGTTTTTTTTTTCTCACTAGGCTTTATGTCTCTTTACCATTTAATAGCATTTCTACATATCATGCCTGGATTTTTGTGCCTGCCTTCAGCTCATGGATGAAAGTATAAAGTCAAATTTGGATTCACCATAGTTACTGCTAATGCTGCAAGGAAACAACTTCTGCCGTGACATGTGGCCGGTTGCTACTCATCTCAGTAGCTTCATTCTTACTGGGGATCTTCAGGAATGTTAGAATTGCTGATGAAAATCAGAGTTGTGTGAGAGTGGTATAATAATGCCTTGTAGCCCTGATATCTGCCTCCCTCCATTAAATAATTAGTGACTGAATTCAGTTGTCTGCAGCATAATGTAATTATGTAGTAGGGCACTGTCTGAATCCTAATTTGAATCCTAATTGAATTGTATTTTTAAATGTTAAAGTATTTAAAATGCTTGAGTGTCTGGGAGGGTTTCATAGCTTTCTTTTCTAAAACCTGCTTCACCACAGCCGTGGACGTGTGCGCACCTGGAAGGCATGACTGTGCCCAGGTCTGTCTGAGTAAGGAGGGATCCTACAGCTGTGACTGCTATGAAGGTTACACTCTGAATCCAGATAGGAAGACTTGCTCAGGTAAGACCTAATTAAAGAAATACTGTGTTCAGCTAAAAACAGGCAGCTTTTCAAAATCAGGTTAATTTATTTTTCTGATAAACTATCCAGAAGTTTCTTACAACTCACAAAAACACAGTGCAGCTTTATTTCTTCACATCGGTAATAATTTGAGACCCATAACTCTTCTGTAGTTGTGTGACGCTTCTAATTGATATAATCTAAATACCATTTGGTATTTCCCTGAAGATGTCACAGTATTTTCACACCCATGGAGCAAGAATTGCCATGTCCACCTGAGAGAGGAGAAGGATAATATATTTGGTGAGACTGCGTGATGTGCACTGCCCAAGTAAGAGAACTCTTCAGCAAAGCAGCACAAGAGAATGAGATGAAGAAGAGTGAGGACTGTGCTGAGAGAGCAATTTACAGTCTGTGTCATCCTGAGTGTGATCACTCTTTCTGGTAGATGTGTTTAGACCTGGAAAAATACTCCAGCCTTAGAGCTCTAGAGGATGGAGGGAAATGTTCTTTCCCAGTGCTGGTCTCTTGTGGAGAACTAGAGTATAGATGGAGCCAGTACATAAGGATGTACATATAAGAATATACTACATACAAGTTAATATGTATTCTATATTATTTTCACTTGATTAGGATTTGAATTTCACTCTTCATTTATTTGGATGTCTCACTGATGATTTATTTTTCCCAAATAATTTATCTACTTCCATCATAATCCCTTTCCATACGATGTGTTGTGTGACAAAGTGCTGAACCTAGTGTGCCCAGGCAAATCTCTCCAGTTAAGTCATATGTCTCGCATCTCAAAGAGTCAAAGCCAGAGTGCCTCAATATTTCTTCATGCCTAGCTTCAGAGCTGATGTTGTAAATACAGCTTCTCAGATTAACTCTCACCTGGCATTCTATAGACAAACATCTGTGATGGAAAGGGAATTCAGTTAGGCATCCCCTTTGGGAATCTAAACCTGAACCTCTTTTCATAGCTCTGATTCTCACCCTGGATAGTCAAATTTCAGATTATTTCCCTAACGTGCTTGCTGTTTTTACTTGTTAGGATCTCATTTTGCAATGGGCTGCTGCTGATTTCCCCTCAGGAGTGGGTCTTTTCTTCCTTTCTTTCTTTTGTCTCTCTGTCTCTCTTTCTTTGCTTGTGCTTTACTAAACCTCCTTACTGCGAAGACATCCAAATATAGGAACTCCTTCTCAGCTTGGCCTTTCAGAGTTGACGTGTTAAATTTGGCAGAAAACATCAGCCTCACACATCAAGTGCCCACTTTGTAACTGGCAGTGGGTGCCACATCTCTCTTTTTTTTCACAGCCATGTATACTCTTCTGTTTATGGTATTTTCACTCCATAAAACAGTGTTTTATCCAACTCAATTAGACCTGATATAATGCCAAATACTCTCATAAAATCCAGATATTTGTTCCCTGAAATTCCTTTGGATAATTATTTTGTAAATGGGTCACTGCTAGTTCAGTTTCTTTTGCAACCCGTTACAACTGCAGAAGAATGTTGCAAGTGTTCCAAAAATCCTATTAATTCTTGATGTTGATAGCCACATAAAAACAAACTCTGTATGCCTTAACCACGGCTAATAGCGTGCTGACATGCAATAAAAATGTCCCAGTTTGAATCCTAATGAAGATACGCTTGCAAATGGAAATTACTAACATCAGCTAAACTGAAGTTTGGGTACTGATTTATATTCTTCTCTTCTCAAATGCCTTCCTCAGCTGTCAACATGTGTGCAACTGGAAGGCATGACTGTGAGCAGGTCTGCATGAGGGATGATCTGTCCTATACCTGTGACTGCTACCAAGGCTACACCCTGAATCCAGACAAGAAGACTTGCTCAAGTAAGAGCAGATTGCTGTCCCAGCTAAGTACATGTACTGAAATAGCTCTCGTTAGCAGCTTCATGTATTTGGATATTTGAGAAACTCACACATGCATTCAAGTGTTATAAGACAGTTCTATGTGACTTTGCCTCTTCCACTTGGAGCAATATTTAGAGGTACAAAGCACTTCCTATGCAGCATCACCTGTAACTGCTTACCACTTGGTCTTTCTTTTTCATCTTACAACTAAAGCCTTCTCTGTGTTTAAAAAAACATGCAACATTCAGCAAACCCAGAACTGCGAAATAATCAAAGAGAGAAGAGCTGGGGTTAGTCACACAGACCCATGCTTGTCAGGAGACAGCTCAAAGGTGGTTTCCCCAGGTTGAATTGCATTTTGCTGGTTCTTTTTTTAGCTTCTCAGTGACTTTGTGTACAGCAAAAATGCAATCATTTTAGAATTGTTTCTTTCTTTCCTGGTCTCCTCACTGTAATGTTATTGTGTAGTGGAAACTGGGACCCAGACTGCATTTCCTAGCATGTCTTTGAAGGTGATCTGGCACTTCACATCTGGTGGGGTTAGGCAGCTGTGGTCAGAGTGAGCATAGACTGTACAAAGTAAGGACTGAGGGAGACTCCAGTAAGGCAATTATTTCATCTTGCTGCTCCAAGGCAAGACCAGTTACACAACTGAGTAGTTTCTGGTAAGACAGGCTCCTAGGCTGGAAAAGCATTGCCATTGGGAAGCATTAAAAAAATGTTATCTTTTTTTTCTGGATAGCTGTTTCTCCATAATGCATTTTGTAGGAGCTGATGTATGTGCACCAAGAACTCAGAAATGTGAGCAGGTCTGTGTGAATAATGGTAGATCATATACCTGTGAGACTGCTATGAAGGATTTACCTTAAATCCAGATGGTAATACATGGTCAAGTAATAATTTCATGTGTTCGGGTTTTCTTTTTTCCTAAATATATTTATTGAAGTACCTATTTTTAATGTTCTAAATCCTTTCACTAGTTTGAGAAGTGTTCCACTGACTCACAAACTCCCTGAAGGTATAATCTTTTTTTTCAATTCTTTTTTCATTTTTTTTTCTTCCTGTTTCCACTCATGTTTTGAGCTAATTTGATCCTTCTTCTTTACTTAGAGCACTTACTGTTTTTAAAATGACAATTGACTCTTACCTATCTCCACACATGTAAGGACTTCACTGTATTAAAAAAAATTTCTTTCATAATCTGCATTTCCTTATGAAATGGGAATAATTGTGAGGACTGGCAAGGCAGGGTAGTGGGGCATGGGACTCAATTGTGTACCAGCATTAGCAGGATGGTGGGGGACCAGAAGAGAACAGAACTGGTGTCAGAAGAGCTCCTGCAATGCTAAACCATATGCTCTTGTCCAGTCCTCCAAGTGAGTGGGGCAGGCCTGAACTCACCATTTTCCCTTCACATGTGCAACAATGGCATCAACTGTTGGCAGAACCTCTGCACCATTTGATGTAAAATTGTATGTAATGTTGGGTTGGAAGGGATCTCAGGAGGTACCCAGTCTGACCTCTGGTTCAGACCAGGAATAACTTGCCATTACATCAAGTGACTAAGGACTTTATGTAACAGAAAAGTTATAAAATACATGGTTATAGCCAAACATCATCTGCAAAAATAGTAAGTTTTTTTTGTAGGTCTGTATTAAAACATAAATGCAGTGTAAAAAAAAGCAACTCTATCAGGTTTTGTATGATTTGTTTGGCATTCCAGTGGCAATGGGAGTGTCCAAGATTTTGAATATCAAATACTGGAAGACTCTAAATTTGACAGAAGGACTGTAGAAGACCTCAGGGTACCCCTGGACAGTTTCCAAAGTCGATTGGAAAAGTAATTTTGTTAAAACAGACATAACCCGAGGAGTATCTGTATCTGTCATTAGAGAATTTAAATGCAAACATGAAAAAAATAACTGGCAGTTGGTTGGAAAGCAGTCATGTTTAGTGTGATATTTTGGACTGGCTTTCCTCCGCTGACTCCTGAACAACTCTTCTTTGTTAATTGACCATAAAGCCTGTGGAACATTCCAAAGAAGGGAGATGAACAAATAGAGGTTCAGTGGAATCAGAGAGACACCAGTTTCAACATTGGCTTTAAGAAAAATGAATTTCTGAACTGCTACAAATGAATCTGTTCATAGATTTTGCACTTTCCCTGCAAAATGGAAATATTAATGGTATGATTGATAAACAAAAAAGGAAACCAAAACAACTCAGAAAAAAAAAAAAAGATAATTTGTATCCAGGTATAATATTTCTATTGTTTTACTGTTATAATGCTCATACAATTTGTTTGGCATTGATCAGCTATGCATTTATATATCTACAGAAAAAAAATTTAAAATTTGATAATCTCCCATTGTTGCCCTTGTAAACGATGTAAAAAATGTGTATAAAGAGATAGGTACGAGAAATACCTCTTGATAACTTGTTGAAAGAGTATTTCATAATTGTAGGCCTCTTTTCAGAAGGCTTTGCCTTTGGTAGCTTATTATTCTGGTCTCAGATGTAGATGGTAATGTCACTGCAGTACCCGTGCTTCAGCAGCTGTTGATGTGTTTGTTCTTAGCCTGCAGGAGCGGTGCTGTTTGCCTTAACTCCTGTTTGCTTTATGGAGTAGGTGAAGTTAAATTGCCTTTCAGGTGGCTAAGAACTGGCAGCCAACAGCTGGTGCCTGAGGTTATTATACCACAATGAAATTAACCACCTCTCTGAGCCCTTTGTGATTGTCCTTGCCTTTGTGGTGGATTCTGGAGAAAAAGGAATTCTTGAGGGCAGCTGAGGATAGTCTTCTCTAAGTCTGGAAGACTGAGGGCAAGAACCTAAGAAAAGATCCAATAAAACCAGTGTGGAGTATGACAATACTTGCTTTCTCTTTCTTAAGAGACTGATGACTTCTTTGTCATACTAACTGGCTTCTTCACTAATATTGCTGTGCCTTTCTGCTAGATTTTAAATTCACTTGAGCCTATTTGAAAGTTGTTATTCCCTTCATCCATATTAGTGTGACATTGGAATGAAATGGACTTGTGTTTACACCTCTTAAACCAAAAACAGTACTCCCTGTGCATGCATATTGCCAGTGTTACAAACCAAGAGTACTGGTGGGGTGATAAACATTGAGGATTTAGCTGAAGCTCTGTTTTTTAGTACTTCAAATTAATACATGTATTCCTGCTTTCATTTTTGTATTATTTACCAACTGGTAAACTCAGTTCTTCTAAATCCTTCAGAAGCTGAGACTTAGGTATCTAAATTCCACCCACATCTAAGAAATTGATGCAAATTGACCAATTTATGTCACTGACTGACTATGTGCCTAAAATCATTATGTGTCTTCCTTCTTGATTTGCAGAACTACTGGAGGCTTAACTATGGACTAATTCATTCTATGAACTGCTGTGTTTGGTAGTGATGGGTAGCCCAACTGCCATTACAATCCAGCTTCGACAGGCAGCAACCTTGATTTTCTTTAGATAGATAGATTTAGATTCAATTTAGGTATGTTTAGATAGGGGGAAGAAATCCTTCACTGCGAGGGTGGTGAGGCACTGGAACAAGTTGCTCAGGGAAGTTGTGGATGACCCATCCCTGGAAGTGTTTAAGGTCAGCTTGGAGGAGGCTTTGGGCAACCTGGTCTAACTAAAGATGTCCCGACCCACTGCAGGGGAATTGGTATTTTTAAAAGTCCCGTCCAACCAAAACCATTCTATGATTCTATCATTCTCCTGAAGAGAAGCCTAGCAAGTTGTGCATGGCCTTAAATACATCAAACTGAATTGATTCTGTTTACAGTGATGCCAGTGGCTTCCTGCATGGATAGTCTGATGGTCAAAATACTACTTACAAGATGGAGACCTGGACTGCAGGTTCTTCTCAGTCTGCATCACCTGAACATGCTCATGCTACTTCCCAGGGTGCCCTAAATTTTGGGATAGGGGATGGCAGAGAGATAACAGGCAAAGGGAAGAGTCACTCTAGCAATTAGAGTTGATGGGGGAGGCTAGCTGGTCCCTGAACCTAGACCTCTTTTTATATTTTGCTCAATAATGGTCTAAGTTAAAGAGTGCAGAGGATTCAGGTAGGCAGGTGAAGAACTCCTTAGTCAGAGTCGAGATCTCTCTTGCCTGACCTGTTTCTGGACTATAACATTCATGTCTCAGGCTACATACCAGCCCCCATTCACTGCCGTCCATCCTTCCCAACTGCCCTGGGTTGCAGTGCTTGCTGTAGTCTCACAGGATGAGTTCAAAATCACACATTTTCCTGGAATTGAAATGTTAATTGTTATACATATTCTAAATGCTGGTTTCTCTCTTAGGAGTCATAGCAAGCAGTCTTCTAACAGCTGAAGAGTCCTGTAAATGTGAAGCCATAGCTGCCCTGCAGGACTCGGTCACCTCACGCCTTGAAACTCTGTCCACAAAATATATCCTTTTTATACATGATCTTCTGCATTAATCTCTTTACGGGTATTTCAGAGGTAGATATTCTGATACAAGCCAGGGAAGGAACATCCCTCAAAACAGGAAGTATTTTCGTGGTGATTTTAGAAAAATGTTATGGAGCAAAATAAGGTTTATTGCAAATACCACTATGTTTTCACATTTAATTGAAGGTCTCTAGTATCAAGACACTGATAAAATGCATATGTCCATATACCCTAGATTATATATGCTGTTGAACATCAAGCACTGCTCTATTCATTATTCTTCCAGATGAATTTTACTGTTACAGCAAATACTCAGTTTTCACACCTGCTGTTATGTCCCAAAATTTTCAAGACAACTTCACAAGCAGTGAGACCACAGTCCCATTAGCTGTGATTTCCTCTGCATCTCACCTCCGCAGACTGACACTGTCACGAGCAATTTTCATGCACCTTCTTCTTTTCCCTGAAAATATGCTAGCCTATTAATACCTAGCTGCTGGGATATGTGAGGATGAGAGAGCTACAAGGCAGGGTGCTGAGGCTGGAGGCACTGGGCAAGCCTCAAGTCCACAGGGCATCTGAGGTGCAGGCCAGTGGGTTCCAGTTACGCCAGGCTGGAATTTGCCACCTTCATTTGCCACAGCACAGTGCCTGCAACAGTGAAGAGAAATGTGGTCAGCTCCCAGATCAGACATTTCACAAACATGTTGGAGACAAAAAAACCCAGCCAAAAACCAAGAGTGGTAGGCTGTGTAGTATCACAGCAAACCTGAGTGCTGGAATAAATGCCCTCAGATGGCATGGCAGGAACTAATAACTAGAGTTAAAGTTGGGTAAACTGTGATTCATCAGAAAGCACAATTTGTAGAAGTGAGAGTGGTTGGTCACTGTTAACAATTTGCCAAGGATTGTGGTAGGTTTTCATCACTGGAAATGTTTGAGACTGCATGCTTGCTTCTGTAAAAGGTGCTCTTGTTCCAGTAGGAACTGATTTAGAGGAACACTATGTCTGTGGTTGTCATTCTGATCCCTGGGGCTTCAAAATCAAGGAAGAGTTGGGTATTTAGAATTAATCAAAGGAGAGCTTTGGTGGGCTATTTGTATCCTAGCATCCTTTCAAGACAACTTGGTAAAAGCAACAGAAACAATGACCTGCTGCTCCTCAGCCCTGAATGTCACTTGGTCAAACTCCTTCTAAGAAGTTAGGGTTATTTAGATCATTTGTGAAGTTGCCAGACCTTGAGAGGTATCTAAAATGATTTGAAATCTATGGTTCAAGCATGTATTGACCTCATCTAGAAAACAGACTTGTTGAAAATGCAGCAATGAGAAAGATTATAAATAAAACTTACAGCCATCTACTTTATGGCCCTTAACAGCTGACTACTAGATGAAGTGTCTGAGAAGCTGCAGGCATACCAAGGCAGACAGCAGGTTGTCTGAGCTTTTGCTCTACTTGATTTTAAAATAATCTTTCAAAATCAATCCTTTTTATTGTGTTTAGCGAGCTTTATTTTGTTGCACAGCTTACAAAACAGCACTTGGTTTGTTGTTATTGACAAACGTCAAGAAGATTTCAGAAGGCAAATGTTGAAAATACAGTCACCCTGAGGATCTTCATGTACAGTCACTTTATAACCATAAAGCTACCTATGCCTGCTGTGCTTCAGGTTGTACTACAAGCAGTACAGCAGGTACTGCTTTTCTGCAGTAACTGCATTTTTATTCTCTTATTGAAAAGTAAATACAGAAAAAAAAAAAAAGAACATAGTATATCACATTATATGAATCTATGAAATAGCAGAGCAGAGTAAAAAAATGTGCCTCTGACTTCTGTCCATTAAACGGGAAAGTAAGTTGAGGTCTTGTAACTTATTTTAATAAAATAAAGTATGATATCTACACTTATGTTGGAAGCTCTTTTTTTTTTTTTTTTTATACAACTTAAAGGATGTGTTATGGAATAAAGGGTTTAACAGAACCAAGGAAACAACTGCAAAGATAAAGGAGGCATAAGTGGAAGAAGTCCACAGAACTAATCAGGATAATATCCGCAAGTCACATAACTGGAAAGAGAACTTTAAAAAGATTTTAAAACCTACTAATTAAAATAGATAAAAGTTTTAATAGTAATTTCAAGTATTAATGTTGAACACTGATGAAAGACATCCTCCAATTTAATGTTTTTATCCTGAAAGATTTCTGTAGGTTGTCATTCATTCCTGTTGCTGTACCATGGACTTTACTGAGACTACTTCTGTCAGTTTGGCTTGTAGGATAAAACTCACAAGGTAATAATGTAAAAATTTAACTGCTAAAGGAATCCACTAATTTTGCTTACTCAGAATTTATAATCATACAAATGCTTCAGAAATGACATTTAAATAAATTTGAAGATGGGAGTCAAAACTATATATATATATTTTTTTTTTTTTTTTAAGAATTGAAAAATCCCAACATATTTTGTAGACTTTTGTAATATATTTACAAAAAATATTATGTCAGTAGCTGGTAAGCCAATTAAATATTATAATGACATCTGTGCTTGCTTCATAGCCTGTGCATAATAGATACAAACAATTGAAAGGTGGGCAAGAAGTTCAGTTGTGATGTTCACTGTACATGTGAGTTAGACTTCAGGTATGTCTATACAGTAATGTTACATTAGAACATAAAATGTATATAGCCCAGGTGAAGATGGGACACAGCTTCAGCAAGGGCTAAAAATGAGACTATAAACTCCCCAAGACTGCGAGATTGTTCTGTGGTCGATATGTTGTGGTGTGTCCTCACTGAAACTAATTTGCTGTTGTTCAATTAAAGTTAGTGTGGGACAACCTAGCTACGCTACGCGGGCTTGCTCAAAGTGCTGTGTATGTGTTTTTTTTTCTGAAAGTCATGGATTTTTATATTCAGCACTTTGCTTTACTTACTTTCTGGTCCTCTGCTCAAACATGGGCATTACACAAGGATTTATAGGGCCAGAAGTACACTTTGGCCTCCATAATTGGTAAGGATAAACAAGTTTTAAATCTTATGCAGGAATTCTCTACTTCTTGGCAGTGGATGACATCAGTCCCATTTACAGTAAGGACAGTTGTCAGATGAGATCTGTAATTTTATATGATAGTGGAAAATTGTCTTGGAGGCCAGATGTGTCTGTTAGCTGGGCTAGCTTTGATTTATGCATTAGTATTCATAACTCCAGTTTATGTTACCAATTCTACTATTTACATTTGATTGTTCTAAGCAATTATCTTGTCTAACTTTGTGAGCACCAGATAAAATTCCAAGGTGATATAAGTGATTTCTTTAATATAGGACAAACCAGCATGTCCTATTGACTGAACATTTTTATTTTAAATATAGATGTTCTTGTTGATATGGAATGAGTAATTATATTGTTTTAATTATTCAAGCAGTAGAACTTGTAGACTAATGCAGAGAATTGGTATGAATAGAACTAACTATAATATTTTGGATGGTGTAGAATGATTTTTATTCTACATAGAATAGAACAGAATAGAAGAGAAGAGAAGAATAGAGTATTTCAGTTGGAAGGGACCTACAATGATCATTTAGTCCAAGTGCCTATTCACAGGCATTTTTAAACTTACCATTAACTATCTTATTCAGCTCTACGATGCTTCCAGGAGTTCAGCCAACTTTACTTTATATTCTGTCTTATATAAGTGCTTCTAAGCTGACAGTCAAAAAGCTGGATGCCCAGTGTTCCTCACTATTGCATGTTCATGTAACTTCAACAAAGTGATCTGATGATAACCTGTGGCTGGTTCTATTTCTCTACATTTCCAGATAGCCTCTTGAGAGGAGGGGAATGTGCTAAACTTGACAAGATGCAGGGTGTGAGAATCATAGAATCATTAAGGTTGGAAAAGACCTCTAAGATGAAGTCCAACTGTCAACCCAACACTACCATGACCACTAAACCATGTCCTGAAGTGCCACATCTACATGTTTTTCTAATACTTCCAGGGATGGTGACTCTACCAGTTCCCTGGGCAGCCTGTTCCAGTGCTTCACCACTGTTTTGGTAAAGAAACTTTTTCTAATCTAAACCTCCCCTGGCTCAATTTAAGCCCATTTCCTCTTGTCCCATTGCTAGTTACTTGAGAGAAGAGACCAACATCCACCTCGCTACAACCTCCTTTCAGGTAGTTGTAGAGAGTGATAAGGTCTCCCCTGAGTATCCTCCAGACTAAACAATCCCAACTCTCTCACCCGCTTCTCCTAAGACGTGTTCTTCAGACCCCACTTGGCTTCATCTTGATCTTCCTTTGTCATTAAAAAAGCTGCTTGTATTTCAGTGTTTGTGTTGTGGATAATGGCACTGTGGAGTACATGGCTGCTATGAAAGTGAGGGAGGTGCCCTGGGAGATGTGGCACTTCCATTCCCCTGGCATCGAACAGGCAAGTTTTTAGAGCAGAATACAGAAGACACAGGACAGACTGTTCTCTGTACAACTCCCGCGTTCCCCTTTTCTGTCAATCAGCTATAAGGCAGCTTCAGAATGCAAAAATACTAATTTCTCAGAGAAGTCCGAGTCCAGCCCTGCTTGGAGTCAGTCCTGCAGAGCCAGGCTGCTCCTGAAGCCCCCTGCACCCTTCTGGTGGGCACAAACCCCAGCTTGAGCCTTCCCCCTGCCTTCTGCACTGCTCAGTGCCTGAGAGCTTTGTACAGCAGCCATGGGGCTTCCTTACCCTCTCTAACCCACTCAATGGAGGCATTACTTGTCCACGTGTGTCCCTGACTGCCCAGACCCGACGGCGGGGTCAGGCAGCACCTTCTGTGGGAGCGGGAGCAGTGCCCAACACCCGCGGTCTCAGCTACAGCACCAGTCACCTCAGTAAACAGCAATTTTGAGGCTGGGATAACTGACGATGTATTGATGTGAGTTACAATAAAGACACTGTGCGCAAACAATTTGGGATTCACAAGCTTTTGGATTTTCCTTCATGTAGAAGCAGAGTGACTTTTATTAATGAAGTCCCAGTGCTTTCCACTGAAGCTGTTGATCGCTGTGCCGGGGGTGGCAAACCCTCACGTCCCTGCTCAGGGGCCCAAACTGTGCTGTGGCTGCTGGCAGGCAGGGCGGGCAATGTGGGCAGGGCAGGCAACGGGCGAGGGCGAGGGCTGCTGCTTGACGGCTGTTGCTGCTTCAGGCGGAGCTTGCGTGGGCGGGGCCGGGCCGTGGCTCCGCCCCCAGGGGCGCGAGCGCCTCTGCCCGGCGCCAGAGGGCGGCTGGAAGCACATTGTGTCTTTCTTCTCCCGCTCCCGGAAGTAGCGGAGCGCGCGCTGGGGCGAACTTCCGGCGGCGGTTGCCACGGTGACGCCGTTACCAGGGAGGCCGCGCTGGGCCCGTCGCGCTGCCGTGAGGAGTGGCGTAGGCCGGCAGCCCTCGCCCTCTCCTCCTCCGGGATGTTCATCTACCTATGCAAGAAGGTGCTCCTAGGGCATGGAGGACAGTCAGGGCCGCGGGGCGCAGGCAGCCCTCGGGGCGGGCAGACTTCCCCCACCTGGGGAGCCCGGGGATTGGGAGCGCGGAGGTGCCGCGGTGCTGAGGGGACCTTCGAGGTTCTCACCCTCTGCCTCCGGCCGCTGCGAGTCTGCTGAACGGTCGTAGGTTTAGTTTCCTGACAGTGCGCTGCCCTGCTCTGTCCTACCAGCTGCCTCTCGGCCTG
The DNA here is from genome assembly GCA_024611175.1 of Megaceryle torquata. NCBI lineage: Eukaryota > Metazoa > Chordata > Aves > Coraciiformes > Cerylidae > Megaceryle > Megaceryle torquata. The sequence goes on along the minus strand of JANIJG010024134.1, from coordinate 11,774 downwards.
GCTTTCGCGCTTGGGGTTTCTTTGCCTTCAGCGATTTCCTGAGCCGCTGCTCCCCCGGGAGAGTTCGGATGCAGCTCTTGGCAAAGCCCCGTGTACTTTGTCATCCCTCTCACTTGTTTTGTTGCTCATGGTGTCTTCTCTGCACACCTTTGAAGATGCCCTGTTATTTTTTTACTGCGTGTGTTAGATTTCCCTTTTATTAAGTGTAGTGTTGCACACTTTCACTAGTGCTTGTAATTCTAATTGTTGTCTTTCTCTTTTTGCATGTACTGGTCTGCTGCTAGAAGTCTGTCTTGTGGGGTGTCTTAGGTGCCTTTGAAATGTTTATTTCGAAGTAGAACATGATTAGAACTATGTAGAGGTCTAAAATGCTTCTTTTTCAGATTGCAATTCCTGGTAATGTTCGATTAAAATGTATTTCCTGGAATAAGGATCAAGGTTTCATAGCCTGTGGTGGAGAGGATGGATTATTGAAAGTTTTAAAATTAGAAACACAGACAGGTAAAAGAGACTTAATTTTGTTGTTGTTGTTTTGTTTTGTTTTTAAGAACAAAATGCACCACACTGCAGTATTCTGAACTCTTCCCACAAGCTACCTGATAATATTCTGTATGTTTTAAATCTGTACATAGAAACTGATGTATTTGCATAGACCTTGAATATGATGTCCCTTTCTTTTGAATGCTGTTTTTCTCTAGCTCATCCTCCATGGCACACATGTAATTTGTCTATGTGTTATAGCTGTTGAAGATTTCTTCAGTGCTTCTTTTTTTTTGGAGACAGATTTCATTCTTGTTCATTTTGTATTGGTTTCCAGTTTATTTTGGAACTTATTTAATTATTAATTGATTTTGAGTGTTCTCTACCATATTCATTACATTAGGGATAAAATTGTGGGGCTTGTTTCTGTTTGGCTTTTTTTGTTCCAAGAAAATGAAAATTAATATATTTTCAAATTCTCTTAAACCTGTTTCTGAATGTAACAGTATCTGATAGCCATAGTAGTTGTTGTTATTGTGGGGTTATTGTTTGTTTTGCTATTGTTTTTTGGGTTTGCATTTTTTTTTTCCCTGAAAAACAGCTAGACTGTAAAGAGCACATCAATTTGGATGACAAATAGGAACAGCAAACATTGAACTGAGTGATGGAAAATTCATCCTACAGTTACAATTTACATACTTTTAGGTTTATTGTTTTATCCCTGTTAATAGTGATTACAGCTACAGTATTGGTAGACACAGTAATATGTATTCTTTGTGATATTTATTTTATAGCTATTTTTGTTATTTTTAGATGAAGCAAAAATAAAGGGACTTGCAGCTCCTAGCAATCTGTCTGTGAATCAAACTCTTGAAGGTCACAGTGGTAAGTGTCTTGGGGCATTTAATGCACTTTTGATTAGAATTAAAAAATACAAGATGTTGTGAAATTGATAGAGTAACTTTGCTATAACTTTATATTATAAGCCTGAAATAAAGTATTTAACTCAGATATATAATGTCCTGGCTGTCTATTTTTACCAAGTTGTCTGAGGAAAGACCTACAGTCAATCTTTCATGATCTGTGAATGAATTACTGGGTTGAGAATCAAAGTGCTCTAGCCTATATCAGTTCTCCTGGCTGATGGAGTGTGCATGATACAGAATACCTGCTGCACCAAGGAACCTCTGCTCTGCCTGTTATGATTTAAAGTTTGCTTATGGATTTTCCAAGTCTGTGAACTTGGATGTTACAGCCTAATTTGTGTTTTGTTTTACCTCACAGTTTGCTTTTTCTGAATTATTTGGTCCCTGTTCATGATCCTGAGAAGGAAGTAGTGATTTATGATTGTGTCATCCACTTAAATATGTGTTACATTACAGAGGTTTTGTTGTTGTTGTTCTTGTTGTTTTGTTTGTTTGGTTGATTTTTTTTCCCCTAATTGTGCAGTGCTACTGGTTTAATACTTGTTATTTCCAACTTCGGCATGATTAATCTGAAAGTGCTACTCAGTTCCGTGGTACTGGAATATATTCTTAGATACTTACATAAAAGATCATGATAACATTTGCTCTTGTATACTTGTTCACATACTGCCTTGGGAGATGAAAGATAAAGAATGTCTAAGAGCAGAAGAGAAAAGCTAAACTGATGGGTAGTTGATGCAGGAATTGCTGAGTTAAAGAAACAATGATGTTCTACCATGGTTTAAAAAAAATAAAGGAGGGCAACAATTTTCTTTCAGACTGTATGGATAAAGTTTTAAACTATGTATAATGGGCTAGTATCAGAAATGAGACCAAAAGCCTTCTTATTTATCATTTTTTCTAGTGACATGTAGACAAGCCTGTTTGGGTTTATATTTTTTATAGTGTCTATGAGATTTGCTTATCTGTTATGGTAGCTTTAGCTTTTCGTCTGAAGAAATCAAAGGTAGTTCAGTAAACCTCATGTCTGTCATAGATATATCTTAGTTTTCCATTTATGGACAAATTACAGAATGCGTATGTCCATAGACTGCAGTACAGTATGCTGACAAAGTTTAGAGAAGTTGGAAAACAGGCTAGACAAGGGTAGTGTGTGAAAGGAAAAACAATGCAGGGAAACTAGACAGGGAGGAATTAAACTCTTGTGTGAGAAATGTTAAATTTCTATCTTCTGTGGACAATGGGGTATGAGAAGAATGCTAAAATTCTTACCTTACTTAAAGGAATGGTCTTTTATAAGGATTTGCAGTTGAAATCTGCCAATAGTCAGATTATTTTAGGGGCCTGGTTAAATATAATAGGAAAAAAAAATTGAACTGTGAAGAAACAATTTAATGGATATTTTAATGGATGTCTTAAATTCTGAAGTAATTACTGTTACCTTCAAAAATCTCCAACATTCAGGATATCTTTGATTGCATCTGTTGATAAAATTTGTGACTGAAATGCTGAAAAATGGAAGGAGTACAGAAGAAATGGATGACTTATCAGTGAGGACATGAAAGAGTGTGATGCTTGAAGTGGTCAAGTTCATATCCAGTGTTGAACTGATCAAATAAGATGCTTCTTAGAAAGAAGAAGGTTTCAAGTCAAGACAAATATTTATGAACAGGATCCCATAGGAGACTTGAGGGTCTGAAGGTATTGTGTGCAGGGTCCTCTTTTTTTGGTAAACATGAGGGAGATTTTGTTTAAAAAGTGCAGCATGACTGAGGATCAAACTACTGAGAGGAAGAAAAAAACAAAACTTCTTGTGACAGTAAACTTTTGTCAGCTTCCTAGACTAACATGTTGGATGTGGTCAGAACCCACAGATCTATGGTTTGTTTTTTGTGTTGAAGCAGTATTTGGAGCAGAATTTGGACAGGATGTTTGTTACTCAAGTGAGTGAATACAGAAGCAAATAGAGCCCTTCAGCAGAGTTTTGAAAGAGAAAATGAGTGATACAGAAAGAAAGTCTAAAACTAAATCAAAGCGAGCAGTGCAAATTTCTGAAAAGCTCCAAATTGACTAAGTTGGATATGGTGATTTTTATGAAGTTATTAATGGTGTTTATGGTTTTTATGAATTAATTAAATGGTGTAAATAAAAAAATTGTATAATTTTCTAGGTTCTGTGCAAGTGGTGACATGGAATGAACAGTATCAGAAACTGACTACCAGTGATCAGAATGGACTCATCATTGTGTGGATGCTGTATAAAGGTATTCTACAGGATAAATTGGACATAGGATAATATTCCATGTTGTGAGAGAACTTTATTCCTTTTTTTTTTTCCTAGCATTTTTTTCTAATTCCTTTTCAGACTTTTTGTTTTGCAGACTCTAAAACTCAATATAGATTTACAGCTATATCTATGTTTTTATTCTAATACTCATCCACATTTTCATAGTGTAGTCACATATAAAAAGGCGTTTGTTCTGCAGAGCTACCTTATGAGAAGATATTGACTCTTAGTCATATGCTTAGAAAACTACTCTAAGTTTCTTGTTTTCTTATATCTCTTACTTTTTTTCCCCTTGGAGGAAAATAATATATTTAACACAAAGAAGAGAAACAAAAAGAGCAGTGTTTTTTTATGTAGGTTCTGTTTTGGGGATCATCATAATATTTAAATAGCTCTACAAAGTTCATCAAGTACAGACATGTTGGTGTAACTACAAGAACTTAGCAACTCTACTTAGAACATCAATTAAATACTTTAATAAATCAGTCCTCAGAAATGTTTAATTAAGGCAGTGGACTAATATGACTAACCAGTGTATTTCTGTAATTGGCTTTTATTGTTCGTGACTTTTTCAAACACTCGTGTACTTCTTTGGTACACTTAAATTCATTTGAAAGCCAGCAACCCTCTCGGTCAAATTAAACACTTTCTAACATGTGGGAAAGAAAAAGAAAATAAAAAGTTTTCTTTTTTTTTTTTTTTTTTTTTTTTTTTTTTTGGGATTTTTTTTGTATGAAAAAAAGGACCAAAATCTTAGCTCAGCTTTGTATTTTAAGAATAAAAAATATCTCTTGATTAGTCTTTCTGCCTGGTGTGTGTTGGTTACTGTCACATAAATCATGTCTTAGTTCTGGAAAAGAACCAGTAAATGATTTAATACATATTGCTACCAGTGACAGTTGTTCCCGCTGTTTATTTTTCCTAGTGTATTCTCGTCAGTTCTGAAATGACTCAAGCACAAACCTCTTCCCATAGGGCCCCTCTTGGACTCTGGCTCCCCTCTCCAATTCCTCATCTGTCAGGTTCCTTTTGGAAATAAGTAGCTCGCATCTGAATGCTGGGTTTCACAATAATTATGGCTGTGTTGTCTAGGGGACACTGGCACAGTCTTGTTCTGCCTCTTCAGTAAAAACTCTGGCAACTTTGGTTTTAATTCCTTTGCAGATCTTACTTGTTTTGTAGCTTTTTGCTGAGTCGTATGTAACCTGCTATCTCATGTTAACTTAAAAGCAGACCATTCTCAGGTTTCTCCATTTCACTGACCACCTAATTTAATCTCTTGGTAACTTTTATAAACTTTTTGTTTGTCTGTATTATAGTTTATGAATTCATATTACTAAGAAATGTCACTATCATCCTATTCGTGTATCTTTTTAATTGGGAGTAATTTTACACTTTGAATTCAGTGTGTACCTTGACTCCACTAGAGGATTATCAAATCAGCAGTTTTTCATTTGCTACTAATAGGTGCTTGGTATGAAGAGATGATTAATAACAGAAATAAATCTGTTGTTCGAAGTATGAGCTGGAATGCTGATGGACAAAAGATCTGTATTGTCTATGAAGATGGAGCTGTGATTGTTGGATCAGTGGATGGTAAAATTTAAGATCTACTAATTGCTGTGTTTTTACGTAACTTTTGTTGTCAGGATTATGTACAGAGTGGCTGTGTTTCTCTAGGTAAATACAATTAATAGTTACTTTCTAATTGTTGCTTTGACTTTCTTTAGCTGTTTTAGTTTTTACGTTGGTAACTTGGTTTGTATTTTTAATTTTGTGGTATGTTTATTAAGTACAATCAATGTTCTGTTACAGGCAATCGCATTTGGGGAAAGGACTTGAAAGGAACCCATCTGTGCCATGTGGCCTGGTCCTCTGACAGTAAAGTTTTACTCTTTGGGATGGCAAATGGAGAGATTCACATTTATGACAATCAGGGAAATTTCATTGTAAGTTCCTGGCGGTATAATAAAAGATATTAACTTCAACAGGCATAAAAACTTATTTGCTCTTTATTTATTTCATGTTCATTTGTTTAGTTGGTGGACTTCAGTACTGAAAACTGGACAAGGTTTCTTGCATAAAGTTTTTATTCAAGATTTATGCAGTTGCAGCTTTTTAATATAAATATTTATTTATTGGTAGATAAATGAATATCATATCAATTAAATAATTAAACATTTTTGCCTTGCAGTAGTTAACTGAAAATGTAAAAACAGTAACTAAATTCAGTGAAAGTTATCTTATGCTTTTAGAATAAAGTGGTATTTTATTTTCCTATTGCTCCTGTCATTTGTTATGTAATAAGGAATGTTACATATTCAGGGAAAATCTGGTAATAACTGGAAAAATGAATGGAAGTAACTCATAATATTGCTGCTTTTCTGCAAATTCAGTTTACTTATTTATTTTTATCTAGTTGTTCAGAATATTGGAATATGACTGACAAAATGTTAAACAGAAGTAAAATGCTGACTTTGGAAAGAAAAATGTATTTGGAACCATGTTCTTGACTTTTAGATGCCTATTATGATTAATTTTTTTCTCCTCTTTTTTTTCCCCTCCTTTTTAATTTCTCCTTCTCTTTCTCCTGCTCTTTCCACTGTGGGTATTATGGTGCTTCTAGCACGTGCTGTGAATTTCTGGCATTCTTTAAATAAGTTGTGTTGTTCTCCCCCTGCCCTGATTTTTTTTTTTTTTTTTTTTTTTAATCAATGGTATGTGTTGTTGTGTATTCTCTCTCTCTCTTTCTTTCCCTCGCTTTCATAATTTACCCAGTAGCCCTCCTCAGAGTGATCCAGGAGCACTCTTTCACTTGTGTTACCAGAGGTACCAGGCTAATTATTACAAAACTAAACTTAAGTGGTGTTCTAATTTGGACACTTTTTTTTTTCAATTATTTTTATGGATTATTCAAGTTATTTTATCAAGAAAAAACTGGCAAAAACTTACTTAAAAAAAAAAAATCTTGTTGTCAGGAATGGTTTGAAATTATTTTGTTACAAATTATTGCAGAGTTCTAGTGGGGTTCCTTGTGTGTGCACACGTGTGTGTGGTGGGTTTTTTGTGTTTGTTTTTTTTAAGTTACTTTTCAAAGAATGAAAACGCCAACATTAAAGTGCTTCTTTGCAGTTAAAATACGTCTTCTACAAGTTTCTTCTGGCTTTGAGTAAGGAAGTTTAAACTCTTTAGGTTTTTAGAATGTGAAAATTTTTCTTGGGACAGGAAAAATAGTTTGCATAGACAGCTGATCTTTTGCAAGGTATCAGTAGAGATATAAATTGTTCTTTCAGACAGCATGTTGTGTATGAGTTTAAATAATTAACCATTTTTGTCTAGGTGAAAATGAAAATGAGTTGTTTGGTGAACTTAACTGGAGCATTCAGTATTGCTGGAATACACTGGTATCACGGTACAGAAGGCTACATTGAACCAGATTGTCCTTGTCTTGCTGTCTGTTACGACAATGGAAGATGCCAGATCATGAGAGATGAGAATGATCACAGTATGTACAAAATGTGGGATGCTAATTACTGAGCTGCCCTTGACTCAAAATGTCTACTTATATTTATATTCTTAATGTTTATTTCTTAAAAACTAGATCCTGTTTTGATTGACACTGCTATGAATGTAGTATGTATTCAGTGGAACCACTGTGGAAGCGTATTGGCGGTGGCAGGCTCCCTAAAAGCAACTTCTCAAGATAAGGATGTAAACATTGTGCAGTTTTATACTCCGTTTGGTGAGGTAAAAATAGTTAATATAGTTATATAACTTTAAAAAAAAAAAAAGATTGAGTATATTTTGTCTATGTGGAATTTGGGTGCTAAAATGTAGGTGATTAGTGTGTTTTATGTGCTCTGAGGTATCTAGGATGTCTACCTGGATCTGAAAAGACAACACAGGATGAGGTACTTTGTAGAACAGCAATTTAGTGGCCAGCACAAAAATCCGAGCGCATCTCATAAAACACTAAATGATGAGATACATAGTGTCTGACTTGGAACACCAAACTCAAGATACCTGGGTTCAGACTATAGTCAGTAAGCAATTTGGAAAGCTTAGGCAGCCGCTAAAATACTAATTTAACATCTGTGTATCAAATCTGGAAGCACTTGTCTTTCTCCACTAGGTGTGTAAGAGACCTAGGCAGCTCTAGATTCAGAGTTTAAAATGCGCCAGTGAATGCTCCCCTCCATTTTTATAGAATCAGTAAAATGGAGAAAACAGCTTCTAGTATCAGTAAAAGTGATGGCTTGGAAACCTCAGAAAAGGTAAATGGTTTCCAATCTTCATCTGTCTGTTGGAGACCCTGTTTTGAAAATGGTTTTTGTACTTGCTGTCATTTTTATAAGGTATTAAAAGCTCAACATTTGAGAGACAGCTTTCTTACATATTTTCGTTCATGTTGCTACTCTTGCCTTGCAAGGTAATTTCAGGTAATTTCACCTTGCCCTCCTAGTAATATTTCTGGAAAATACTTAGTGTTATGTATCAGAGTGGGAGGAAGTTTGTCTCCTTGTATAGAGGAAGTACTGAGGGTGACCATGGGAAGGATAGAGCTGTGAACTGTGCTGTGAAAGAAGCTAAGGTCCAACATCATCTGTAGGGGTTTCCTTTGTTGAAAGTATTAAGTTGTACTAAAGGTTTTGACAATGAGACATCTCTGGTTGCTAATGTCCTTCAGGTTAAATGAAACAGGTTTTCAGGTTCTGTATCTAGTGTTTTAAAGCAAGTTGTTTAGAATTGTTTTATATTAGTTGTGCCGTTCAGGTACGGACTTAACTTCTTGGAAGATGACATCTTCTGTGAATAATGTGTGACCAGTATTTGGTCATTATGTTTGCCTCTGATCAAGGCATGAAATAGGCACTGAAATGTGTAAGTTCATTGATAACAGTCTATTTAGGCACAAAGTTATGCCCTCAAAAGAAAAGTTAGATGTAAGCATAAGTATCAGTGTTTTGCTCAGTAAAATGTTGCATTTTTTTAAAGCCTAAGATTATTCAAAATCTTACAGTGAATAGTAGATTAATGTATCCTTTATTGTGTACCTCTGTATTATTTGCAAACAATAAGCTTCCCACAAATGAGTGCTCTGTGAGACTAAGGTTAGTGTTTTTGAAAACATTTTTTCAATTGTTTCCTTCATTCAGTTTCAAATACTACAGCAAAATAAAGCTATAAAAAAAAGATGGTTTGCTAGCTCTTCTATTGCAAATGGACATCTAGCTCTTTGCCTTGGCCTTTTTTTTGAAAGGGAATAAAGAAAAGTCCATTGCTTCACTGCAAATTGCCTATCTATCATTGCATGCTCTTGAGACAGATTAGCTATATGTATTTATCAGCTGTAGTTAAGGTTAGTGTACATCAACTAATACACTTCCAGCATAAATGAAACTTCAGAGGCATGTCAGGTGTAAGTACTACTGTTGTGTTTATTTAGTAGTGACTGAAATGTTAAAGGGGATTCAAATTACCAACTGAAGGAAAAAATGTTTATACTGTCATTCTACGTGTAGTACTCCACATTTGGAGTATTGTGTTCATTTCTGGTCTCCCCAGTTCAAGAGAGACAGGGAAATACTAGAGAGAGTCCAATGGAGAGCTCCAAAGATGATGAAGGGACTGGAACATCTCTTTTATGAGGAAAGGCTGAGAGTCCTGGTGGGACTGATTAGCCTGGAAAAGAAAAGACTGAGAGGGGATCTTATTAATGTTTACAGATATCTGAAGGGTGGGTGCCAAGTAGAAGGGGTCAGTCTCTTTTCAGTGGTAGGACGAGAGGTAATGGTAGCAAGGTGAAACATAGGAAGTTCCACCTCAACATGAGGAAAAATTTCTTCCCTGTTATGGTGACAGAGCCCTGGAACGGGCTGCTCAGAGAGGTTGTGGAGTCTCCTTCTCTGGAGACTTTCAAGATACATCTGGATCTGTTCCTGTGTGGCCTGCCCTGGGTGTTCCTTCGCTGGCAGGGGGTTGGACTTGATGATCTCTGAAGGTCCCTTCCACCCCCTACCATTCTGTGATTCTATGATCCTATGATTTATCTTTGTAAGTTGGAACTATCACTAAGTCATGTTTTTTCCGTCTCTCTGACAAAAAAAAAGAATTGAGACAAAAGAACACTTTATGCTAATGCATGTTAAGTATCTCCCTCTTTGTCTGCATGTGTATTGTACTTTGAGAGACATAATGGCATACTGTAAGGAAGGTCTAGGTTTGGTTTTCATCAACTATTAAATCTATTTTGTATGTATTTGAGTGGTTTTCCTATGATAAATTCAGAATCTTTTCCTTTTTTTGCTTCAAACAGCATTTGCGCACACTGAAAGTTCCTGGCAAACAGATCTCTGCCTTGTCTTGGGAGGGAAGTGGACTGAAAATTGCACTAGCTGTCGATTCTTACATATATTTTGCAAACATACGTCCAGATTACAAGGTATGTAGTAATGTGGCACTTGACTGTATTAATGTTTCCTGATTGTTACTCTTTCTAAATGGATTGAAAAAGTAGCTTTCTCTAATATAGAAATCAGTGCTTATCTTGTGATTACTGCTTGATCAGCGCTACTGTCTTCAAGTGTTAGTGGAATGTGTCTGTCATAAAATGACTTCACCATTGCTTTTATAATGAATTTGTGATTTTATTTTCATACTAGGGAAATACATGCTTTGTTAATATCAACAGAATTAGGCATGATTATGAATTTGGTAGTAACTGAGGCTGTCATGTACGTAAGACCCCAGTGTTTTCATTGCTCTTGGGTTAAATTGAGTGGGTTGAGTGATACAATGGAAATTGTTTGAGCCTTACTTCTACTGTTGGGTTTTTTGATGGTGAATTATTAGTTCAAACCAGGAAAGTTGTGTAGAAACATGAACAGCAGAAAATAACACAACTTGGTAGGTGTACTTCCTTCTTGTGTTTCAACTCACAATATACTTTTTACAAGTCTGGATTCAGCTAATTCTAAATGATGGGTTTTTATCTTGTCTACCATATACTGTTTTTTTGGTTGGTTGGTTGGTTTTGGGTTTTTTGTTTTTTGGGTTTTTTTTTAAGAGTTAGGACTATTTCACTTTTATTTATGGTTTAACAAAAAATAGTAATTACTGTCAAAGAACTGTAGAATGGTTTGGGTTGAAAGGGACCTTAAAGACCATCCAGTTACAACCTCCCTGATGTGACAGGGACACCTTCCACTAGATCAGTTTGCTGAGAACCTCAGCCAACCTTTTCTTGAATGCTTCCAGGGAGGGGGCATCCACAGCTTCTGTTTCAGTGACTCATAAACCTCTTCATACAAAATTTCTTGATTATTTCTAATCTAAATCTGTCCTCTTTCAGTTTAATGTCATTACCCCTCATCCTATCACTGTACTCTCTGATGAAGAGTCCCTCCCCATCTTTCCTCTAGACCCCCTTTAAGTATTTGAGGGCTGTTATAAGGTCTCCCTGGAGCCCCCTTATCTCCAGGTGGAACAACCCCAACTCTCTCAGCCTGTCCTCAGAGGGGCAGTGCTCCAGCCCCTTGATCATCTTCTGTCCAGTATACAGCATGGTATGCCTTTTTTTTTCCCAGCACAGGATATGTTCTTTAATTGTCAGTGTGTAACCACTGCGATTAAAGAGAGAGTGAGTGTAATGTGAGGAACATGCTGCAGCTATCTTGAAATGTATTGTTCCACTCAGTTCTGAAAAATCATTGGTCAGGGAGTTATAAACACAAATCAGCTAGGAAGCAATCTCAAATAGCTTGTTGTAAATCTACTGGAAAAGACTCTGGAAATTTGAGCTGGGAATTAGTTCTGAAGGAAATGCTACCTCATGTTTATTCTGGGAAATATGTACCAGCTGGAACACAGGCCTATTGCCTTTTCTTAAACTCACCAGTCTCTATGAGATCACGTGTATTTCAAGATCTGGCACAGTTTGCAAATGAATAATATTTTGAAACCTTTGTTTTAGGAACTGTATATGTAAGGGGTTTGTTGGGTGTGTGATTTTATTTTATTTTATTTTATTTTATTTTATTTTATTTTATTTTATTTTATTTTATTTTATTTTATTTTATTTTA
>JANIJG010024131.1:0-10831 GCA_024611175.1 Megaceryle torquata | reverse complement strand
AATTGACGTTTGTTGCTTCATTATATTCAGTGATTTTTATAAAAGATATTTATTTACTTCACTGCTAGCTGCCCTTATAAAATTATGATTGTTCTGTTGTTGGGTCTGCCAGTTTAAATTTTATACACCCAGTCCAGCAAAGGATTCCATTTATAGACAGAGGTGTCCAGCTACTCCCTGGTCTTTGTGGTTCAACACCTTGAAATAGAGACAGGGACAGCGGCTATTTTTGGGTTTGTGTTTGGTTTTGGTTTTGTTGTTGTTTTTGTTTGTTTGTTTGTTGACATTGCACACTTTCATTTTGCAGCAGAATTCCAATCTTCTGGCCCAACTAGGTTATCACCTCCAGTGATACTTGCTTGAATCCTCAATCATCACCATCCCAAGAACAAAGTGAAAGGGCCATTGAAGTTAACTTAGTTGATAAAAACTTGTTAGGATTAAAAAAAAAAAAAAAAAAAGTGAAAAAGTGTTTGGCATATGTACTTGTCCCAAAACTACGGAGGTGTTATGTTAGGAGTACAGTTCTTATCCATTCTTTTATCTGTTTTATTTACCTTAATTTTCTTTTTTTTTTTTTCCCTGATTTATCCATTCTTCTTAATTATCTGGTTTTTATGAATACTGATGCTGTTTGTCTTGGTAACACAAAAGAGTATCTGCAAAATTCTCAGATAGAAAGGAAGAGAAACAAAAATGTCTTAAAAGGAGCAGAGAAGTTTAATGCTGTTTGGGCAAGGATGGAGTTCATTTTCTTCATCATAGCTTCTATGGTGCAGTGTTTGGATGTGTTCTGGAAACGGTGTAGATAACACAGGGATGTTTTCATTACTGCTGAGCAGTGATTATACAGAGTCATGACCTTTTCTGCTCCTCAAGCCACCCCACCAGTGAGTAGGCTGGGGGGGGGGGAGGGGGGGGCACAAGTATTAGGAGACACAGCCAGGACAGCTAACCTCAACTGACCAAAGGCATATTTCAGACCATATGACCTCATCAATAAAAGCTGAGGGAAAGAAGGAGGAAGGGAAGGACATTCAGAGTTACAGTCTTTGTCTTCCCAAGTAACTGTTCCACATTAGTGCCTGATGATGGGAAGCAGTGAATGAATCTCTTCATCTGCTTTGCTTGCTTGGGCAGCTTTTGCTTTGCCTATTAAACTGTCCAAGAGTTTTGTCATTTTTCTCTAACTGATTCTCTTCCCCATCCCACCATGGAGAGCAAGCAGGTGGCTGTGTGGTGCTGAGCTGCCTCCTGGGGCTAATCCACAACAGAAGTTGTTTTAAAAGTAGTACAAGAGTTTAACACCCCAGTAAACTGTGGAATTGGGAAAAGATTGGACCCAAGCATACAAAAGCAAGTTCTTCCAAAAAATGATCACTAGCAAAAAAACTAATATTGACACATAAATGGTCATTTTTATCTTTCAGAGTTAACAAGCAATAAAATGAATGAGACAGTTTAGCTCCCTCTTTTGCAGAGATGGCAGCAGATTATCAGCAGTATTTGAATTAAAAAAAAAACCCCTATGTATTAAAATCTGTAATACATCTGTTACACATGATGAAGGTATTCTTCAAAACAGGAAAGCTATCAACATACTTGTTATGCTCTAAACTATTATTGTTACTGTGAATCACGAATACTGTGATTAAGTGTCTTGCCATTAACTTGAAAAATATGTAGGCCTGATGACATCTTACAAATAAAGATCTTTTTTCCCTTTCACTGCCTTTCCTCATCAATTCAGTTAAACTGACAGATTGGACTTCATGGGTTTGTAGCTTAGCAGTGTTTAAAGTATTAAGTAAAAATTTTATTCCATTTTTGCCAGTGTCTATGGCTAAAGATCCAGTTTATCTTCATTGGAATTCCTGGCAGGATTTTTTCATAAAATACTCTATAACAAGAAAATTTCAAAATGAAGTGTTCTTTGGAGACCTCATAGTCTCCAAGCCCTCATTAAATTGCCATTTGTACAATATGCTTCCTAACCACCAGGGTCACTTTGCTGCAAAGGTACATCACAAAAGGAAAGCAGTAAATCTCAGGGAGTATTTCACAACCCTCTATAGCAATTAAGGTTTTAAATGGCATCTTCTCTGCATAGCCAACAAAATGAGAAGAAGGCAGTAACTGCTGGATAGCCCAGATAAAAAGAGCCAACTGCTGTTGTCACATTCAGGGTGGGAGAGAGACATTTACCTGCCAGAGCCCAAAGGTTTCTCTGAGCACTTTTGCAAAGTCTAAGGTAGGTCTGAGAGTCCCGTCTCAGGGCCTTGGCTAAGGGGCATGCAATGGACGTGTTTGTGTTTGTCTCAGAGCCTGGCTATGGGGCTCCTGCTGAAAAGACAGTTGCCCATTTCAGTCTGGTTAAGGACTTATGCTGAAACAGTTTAAAATTTAAACAGGTTTGATTTATTAAAGCAACAGAAAGGTTCGGAATTGCCTTTGATAAATACACTGACTGCAAAAGGATAATCGAGCTCAACTAAAGAATTCCCTGGTAACATCTGACACAGTAGGAAGCTCAGGCCTGAGTTGCAGCACTGATACGTAATAGAAATAAAAAGTATTCTTCATATTGAAGGTGCAATTCTTACCAAGAAGACATCCCTGTCTTTCATGGAGTAAGAGGAGTACAGCCCATTGACCAGTTCTGCTAGACTTCTGTCTTCTCCCCCCAACAGGTGTATTCTCTGTGATTTTTGTATCACCTGCCTTCTAGGTGATGCTTAGCATGATTTGGGTGGAGAGTTGAGTAACACAGTCATTTACGTTTAGCAAGTACTCCTTTAGGTCCATTACCATACTCAGGGGCGTAAACTTTAATATTAATTTTGCTGTTAATTAGGCAAAGGTCTCTGCTTAGACACTCTGGCCTTCATGATTTGTTTGAACCTGGTGGTTTAGCCAAAAGAGGGCTCTCTTTTCTTCACCAGACTCCCTCCTTCAGCCATTTTGGCTGCCAGCTTAGTGGATCTCCAGCTCCAGAGATAGCACAAGAATCTAATGGTCATAAATATGCCAACCTTTCTCACAAAGCACACTAAATAAGTTGTATTTCTGTCTCATGGCAGGCTAGGCCATCAAGCTAGGCCATTATGCCACAGCTGTCCCATATTATTTTGCATGGAGCGAAAAAAGACATCCTAAACTGAAAGAACACTCATTGTTAGGTCATCTCACTGTGCAGCAACAAAAAGTTCTCTGGAGTTCTGCTGGTTAATAGGGCAAAATGCCTTAGGAAATAAAATATACTAATTTTTTTTTTTTAATTTTATTATCTAAGCAATCAGAGAATGACAATCCATTTTCTTTCTCTCTTTTTTTAAGAAACACAGTCTGTTTCTGAGGATCCCACCCTCTTACTGTGAAAGACCTTCACCAGTTTCAGTCTGGGCAACCTCTTCAGTGCCTCCATTTTGCGTTCATCTGGGCACGGGATTATATAATACTTCCAGCCCATTTTATCCATCCTGGATCAGGATGCTTTTTTCAGCAACATACTAGGTCATGTCTCTGAAGTAAGAGAGTTGAGGTGGCTTGGGTTTTTTTGGTGAAGTGTTTTGGTTTGTTGTTGGTTTTTTGTGTTTGGTTTTTTTGTTTGTTTGCTTGATTTGGTTTGGTTTAAGTACTTTCACTCTTCATATTTCAGATTCTTAAAATGCTATGCAGAATTGTATCCATGCAGCTTCCTGTTTTAGTGCAGAAACAAGGTAGCCCAACCTCGTATCCAAGATCTTTATACCTAGCTACTCTTCAAATACTACCTAATTCTGACACCATTTGTGAAACCTAGAGACATTTTAAACTATCTTCTGAAAAATAAAGAAGCTTGGGTGAAAATTCTGGAACCAGTTCAGCAAGGGTAGAAAAGGAGTTGCTGTCACATTGATATGGATGACTATACGAAAGCTGAAAAAACCTTTATTACACAAAACTAGTAAAGCCACAGATGAATTCTTAAGTTCCTAGTGATGACAACTCACATGCTATTTATTCCAGGTATGGTATTAGTTATTTCTTATTTAGGGGCCATTTACTAACTCTTAACATTGAATATTACCTTGAAGAAGTCAAATAGGTGAAAATTAGCTTATGTTGTACAAATTTAGAAATTTAAGTGATCCCATAGGGCAGTCCCCAAATTACTCATGCATGTGTCTTGACACTCTGTTGTGGAGGCACCCACAGAACAGAGGGAGCAGCTGCCCCCCAGTGGGGATTTATTCCAACCCAAAATCACCAACACACCAACAGACCCCAGCAAACCACCAGTCCCGGTCCAGGGGGAACGTAACACGACACAACTTCAGAAATCCCAAGTTTCGCGAACGTTCCTTTTTAGAAAGACTCCTCCAAGGCGCCCAGACTCCCCCACCAAAGGGCAAACCTCCCACTCGGGGGCACCCAGCCCGGGGTCGCTCCCCCGAAGCGAGGCGAGGGCTCCCCCGGGGGTACATCCAGGGGATTCGCTCACCGAGGGCGGGGGAGGCCTCGCTCAATCCCGGGCGGTTTCCGAGGGGAGAGGCCCCGCTGGACTTCATGATGGGGGGGACTCCGTTCGTACTCCGGCCTGAGGCCGTTGCTAATGGGCTGGGGGCAAAGGTGCCAAAAAGGCGCGGCCGGGGCCCGAGGCGGAGCGATCAGGGTTTGATGTCTGGAAAGCACCGATCGTTGTCGAGTGTTCGGCAAACCTCGGCCTCGGTCGGGTGCTGGAGAAGCTGCGGCCTTTGGCGCGTCTTGTCAGGGCGGCAGCATCTGACACGAGCCACTCGGTGGCCGCAGTCAAGGCTCAGCGGGTTTTCTCGGCGCGGTACTGCAGTCACATCTTGCATCCCACGGGAACAGCGAGCACAGTCTTGGTGAGTTTATTGTTCTCAAATCCGACACGCAAAGAGGTTTCAGGGGAGGTGCGCTTTGCCCTTAGCACAGGTTTCACTACCGTGTGCTTAATATGGGTTTTTACAATACAAACTACAGTACTCGTAGCCACCATCACCATTAAAGAAAATGCAAACGTATCAAAACTTTCACCAACCAATTAGTTCTCAGTACAGCAACAATTTGAGAGCAGCTTTATGGAGAAGGACTTGGGGGTGCAGAGCTGGAGATGAGCCAGCACCATGAGCATCCCCAGCAGTGTGGGCAGCAGGTCAGGGAGGGGATCCTGCCCCTCTGCTCTGGGGAGACCCCCCTGCAGTACTGGGTCCAGCTCTGGAGTCCTCAGCACAGGAGAGACAGGGACCTGTTGGAGCAGGGCCAGAGGAGGCCACAGCCATGATGTGGGGGCTGGAACCCCTCTGCTGGGAGGCCAGGCTGAGAGAGTTGGGGTTGTCCAGCCTGGAGAAAAGAGGGCTCTGAAGATACTTAATTGTGGCCTTTCTGTGCTTCAAGAGGCTTGTCAGAAAGATGAGGACAATCTTTTAGCAAGACCTGTTGCAACAGAACAGGTTCATAATTCTGGCAAATCCTACTATCATTTTCACCATGACATTGTCACCTATGTCCTGGTTGCCACCACTTTTAGTTAGGAGAACCAGTGTGATCCACTTCTCTGTTGTCCTTTAAGAAAACACACTGCTGGCCTGGGTTTAGAAACCAGGCTTAGAACCAGGGTTAGAAGTCAGGGATTATCCACCAAGCACTAAATTTCTCAGTTTAAGCAAACCCATTAAACCCTGAAAGACTCTTATATTTAAAAGGTTAAATTAAAATGTGGATTTCATCTGTTAGTTTTAATAGTAATGTTGTATTTCAGAGTTTCCTAGCCTTCTTTAATGTGTTGCTTAGTTGAGTAATAAAGTATCACTCTTTGGAATGGTAAAAATACAAATAATAATAATAAATAAAAAAAAAAAAATACAAAGTAAATTTCCTGGCGCTATCAAGGTTATGAAATCATCAACAAAGCTGCATCATTTTTAAGTACAGGTAATATTAATAAATTTGAGTCTTCCCATCTGTTACTATCGTAGGATGCTCTATTACACTCTTGAAGAAGAGAAAAGTGATACTTTGTTGTGCCACTGAGCAGTAAAAAGTTGCTCAGGACCTGAATGTTAGAAGGGTAAGTCCTACAGAAACTTACCGTTGGCAGAGAACTTGTTGCAAGGTAAAAGTGAAACTCAGCTACTTTTTCTTATGGCTCTGCCACGTATCGCATGCTATAGCTTCACACATGTGAGTCATTGCATATATGTGTGCTCCTATCAGGGATGAATATAGCTGTATTTTTGGAAAAGCAATCAAGCACTTATATTAAAAATCAAGAAGCAATGCCAAGATGTTATATATTTCATATAATCCTTATGATCACAAGCACCAAGGATTCTTTAAATCCTTTGAAGATCCATTTTAGAGTCAGCATACTTTTTCCTTCTCTCTGCCACGAGCTTTGAAAAACACCTGTTGAAGCAAATAGGGGCAGGTGGAAGAAAAGAATGCACAAATTCTCATAAAAGATATTCTGTTTTTTAGTGCCTTGTCTCAAAGGATTAATGACACATACTCATATGGGTAATACATATCTGCCTATCTTTGAAACACCAAATACAACATAACATAATCCCTCAAATTTATGCTCTGTTTCAAACTGCACCACAAGACATGCTGCAGAGAACAGACATGTTGGGTCCCAGCTGTGGTAGACCCCAGTGAGAGACAGAGGCTCAAGTGTCAGGAAAAATGATACTTCACTGGAGTCTTTTCCTTCATCTGCTATATCTGCAGAGAATGTTGAAAAACTTTGTTCAAAAAATCTTGAAATGACAACAACAACAAAAAAATTGCTGAAGCAGACAGGATATTTCTCAGCATAGGTAATGAAGGATTTCTTTTTAAATTATGATTAATACAGCAAAGTTTCACTTATCTGCATACCGTGACTCAGAAAGTCCAGTCAACTCTGAACTGTCAACACTTGCTGAACTACCAGACAGAAGGAGCTCAGGAGATGAATTTAAATGTAGTAGTCAAACCACAGTTAGTTTAGCATTCTTTACTTGTAAGATTATTTAAACTGGTTTGACCCTTAATTGTTGAAAAACTTACTGCTTTTAGTTGACAAAATAACTGGAGAAATTTGATTAGAATTAGGAAATAGGATTTTACTTCATTTTAACCCCAAAAAGCATAGGCTTCAAGGGCAGCTGAGAGCCAAGTGGCAAGCTGCCACACATGCAGGGGCTAGTTCTCAGGTCATACTCTTTCTTTGTACAATGTCACCAGCCACGTGGATTCTCCCAAGCAAAGAAGAAGCTAATTAAGCACTCACCAAATGGGTCCAGAGCAGACCTCTTCTTACTTCACTCCAGCAACATGCTGGTGTGGTGTTGTAGAGGGTAATAGATGCTGGGGAACAGCATTACTTGGAAAGAATGCAGCTGAAATTGTTCTGGTGAAGTTGCATTGACCATTTATTGACACAGATTCACTTTCATTTAATTAATCTGTTGGTTTTTTTTTCTTGTGCACTGGACTTTTACAATAACCTCCTCATGTGCTTTATTGAGCAGCTTTTGCAGCTTTTAGAGCTCAGGGAAATACATCAGAAAAGACTTCTAAGGAGTATTTTTCATAGAATCATAGTTTATCAGGTTGGAAGGGACCTCAAGGGTCATCTGGTCCAACCTGTCTTCTTTTTGTTCTTCTTCAGTTGTCTTTGTATAGAATATGGCAAAAAGTTTCTGGCAAATACCATCTCCTCTTTGAAGGTGGAAAAGCATAAGTACTTAGTCTTAAGACCATAGAGTCCCGTACTCTTGCAACATCCCCGTATTTTATGAGTTTGTTTCAACAGCTGTATCAGATTTTTTAACCTTTTTTTTTTTTTTTTTTTTTCTTCCCCCCTTCCTTCTGCACATTTGAAATGCGAGTGTCTAGAATTTTCTCTACCTCTCCATTCCCTGGGACTGGTTCCTATGATAAATTAACTGATCTAAATTTTGTTACTGCAGGGACTATGACTGTGTTAAACGCGGTGTCCAGTCTCACAGCCTGACACTTGGGGATCACTAAATCCTCCATCTCTGAGCAGAAAGTAAAGGCTATGTTGTCATTTAGTGTGACATTAAGTTAGCTGAAGTTGCTCCTCTGTGAAAACGTTATATTTTGGGAATATTCAGGAACAGTTGGAGTGAGAGGGAAGGAGGAATTTCTTTGTGAACTGGCTAATCATTATTGCTTTTTCTTGCCTTTGAGCATTTGCACACATAATTCGGTAATTAGCAGATTTAATTGCTTTCTGACAGTGAGGATTAAGTAGCCTGTCCTGCTCTCCACTCTCAGAGCCATTTGTGTGCACGTTGCCAGCATCAGCTGAGCTCTTTTCAGGAGTATTTCTCATCTATTTCTCTTCTACCCCAGCATTCCTAAGAATGGAGCACATATCAAGGGTTCTTAAGGCCACCTTTTGTCTCTACTGTCTACAGTAGATGATTTCAGGATAATCATACACAGTTCTTTCCCTTGGGAGTTTATTATTTAGAGTAAAGTGTAACCAACCAACAAAGTTCACAAATTCATCCGTGTTCAATACTCTTTTTTTTGGACACAGTGGCAATAAATAATAATTACAGAAAGCACAACCAAATTGTTTGATCGTAGAATCAGAAAGCTGAATTCAGCACCAGTGTTAAAGCCTGTGAACTTGTGGATTTTTTAACTTTTTCCTTAGTTTCTCAACTCAGGTACAATCATTTCTACCTTCTCTTTCCCCTAGTATTTACAGTTATTTTTTTGTGTTGTTTTCACCCCTTTTGAAGCCACTAGAAGCTGAGGGAAAAATGCTGGCTTTTAGTATGCTTTTCTCTGAATTGCTGTGGTTAGCTGATTGAACTGAAATTCTGTATTGCAGTGGTTAAACCCAAATGTATGGCTGTGGGCCATGCTCTTTTCTGTTGACTTACATGTGTACTGGAGTTGAATGTTGAGTGGCTAAGCTTCTTACAGTTGGGGAATGTCTTTGCAGTGTCAAGTTGTACTATAACAAGAGCTTTTTTCCTTATTCTGAAACATAAACTAGCAAAACACAAAGTATTGAAACAAATGCCTTCCATTGGAACAAGACAGCATAGGTAGTGGTTTCATGTAACTCTCAAAAAACCAATTTAAATTTGCACTAGGGAAAACTACAAAGGATTTATTATTTCAATGCATCATTTGAAATGATAAGGGCAAAATCAGCAATAATAACAATATTCTTCGCTCATAGGTAGAAAGGCAAAATTTGATCAATTTTTTATTATTATTATTTATTTATTTCTAATCTCTTTTCTCCAAGGTGGAAAATTGTTTGCACCTTGGGCTTGTTAAGGAGGTCTGTGGATGGTTGCAAATTGATTTGGATTTTTCTTCTGCTGTTGAAGGCAGGTTGTAGCTATGACAGATATATGGTCTGATTCAGGATACTCTTGTATGTGAAATATTAAGACATGCTCCTTCTCTATCCTACCTGCCACCTGCAATTGTCTCTAAGAGGGAAAAATAGCAAGACTTGAATAAAAATACCAGACAGAGCATTGGGATATTCAGCAGATGTTATTAACAATAGTTTCTTGTTCCTACTTATTTAATACACTAACATGTTTGAGGATGTTGCTTTTCTCAGTAAGCAGATGAGGTGATACTATGTCTCTGATGTTAACACACATTTTTCTTTTGCTCTTGAAGTTTATAATAGCATAAGAACCCCAAAATAAAATTTCAACCTCTTATGTGCAGCTGAGTGCTATGTTTCCCCATCATTATTTCCATTATTCTTCTTATCCCATTAGCTCCTTCACCTTGAGCTAATATGACATTTCAGTGCTATGGGAAATCAATGGGGCAAAAATTTCTCATGCTGCCACAAACAATTTCTGTTGATTTAGGTACAAAGACTAAATATCAGATAGATAGTATGAATAAAGAAATTAAAGGAAAAAAAACTTCATCTGTTATTAGATACCTACTAAGTCGTTTGTCAAAATGGGTGTGGTTTGTAGGGAAGAAAAAACTTGTTTATTGAGTGCAGGTAACCTGAATAAAACTTACTTTCAGCATAACTAACTGTAGCCCTGCATCTGATACTGGCTGCATAGTTCAGACTTGACTAAAGCTTTCTATTGTCTTTCACTTCAGAATTTACTGCCTGGCTGTACATGTAAGTGTACGCTTCTGTACCTCAAATCCTTCTAGTAATTTGATTTTGTAACTTGTCACCTACTGGCAGGAGGCCATTGTATGCTACAAATAATACCCACATTCTGATCTGGAGGAGAACCAGCCCTTTTACCTGAAGAGAGAAGATAAAAGGGAAGGAAACTCCTTGACCAGGCTATTTTTCCAGTGCTTTTCAAGGAAATTAGATAGTTATACTAAATAACGTAAGAGTTAAGGAGGATGAGGGTTGTAAAGTGGATGAAATTGCATTTGGGAACTACTTTTGGAGGTAGCTCTCTTGGTTTTGGTGTTTGTTTGTTTGTGGTTTTTTGTTTGTTTGTTTAATGAGAATAAGTTCTCTGAGGACCTTACATCTTCTGAGACTTCTGTTTTATATTTAGTTTAGAAAACTTGTTTCTTAGCTTTCCAGTACTCCATGCTATTCCTGTGGTACTGTAACATTGCAATTTATTCTTTCCTTCCTTTAATTTAACATCGCTTATTATGCAGTTTATTCCCTAATTAGTGTAAAATTGTTCTTTAAATATTATATAATCCATTAAAAAAAAAAAAAAAAAAAACCACAAAAATACCCCAGCAAACAAAAAAACATGAAAAAAAGAAATTCAACTCGTGGAGACATGTCCGAAAAAAAGTCTCCTGAGGTGAACTTTAGCCTGCTTTT
>JANIJG010024128.1:0-49704 GCA_024611175.1 Megaceryle torquata | reverse complement strand
CGCGGGGGCGGGGGGTTGCGGGGCGCCGGGGCCGGTTGTTTTAGGCTCCCCGGGCTCCTCCATTTTCTCTTTTATGAAAAAGAAATAAAAAAAAAAAAAAAAGGAAAAAAAAAAAAAGAAAGCAGATAACGGTGCTGTGCCGGAGGTACCCATCTGGTTTCTAAGCTCGTTCCGGGAGAGCAGGGATGTTCTGGACCAGGATTTTAGGCTTTCATTCATGCCCCCGTTGCTACTGGTGGTACTAACGATGATACTGCTGCTGTTTCTAGAGGATATTGTCTTTTCTGGTGTGTGGGGCCGGGTGCAATGCATGGGTGCAATATATACTGTATATGCTAATGACAGAGGTCGAGCTTTCATGTGCAATTGGAAGAGAGCCCCATCTTTCTTTCCAGGCGATGGAGAAATATCTTTGAGATGTGGAAAATGCCTCAAAATACTTAAAAGGTCTTTCCTCATCCTTTTAGCATCCCCTTCCGGCTGGTCAATCCTTTTTGTGCTATCAGAATTCTTCCTGCCTTATCAGTCCTGACTTTGAATGTGTATAGACCTCAGGTACAAGGGTTGTCAATGGAAACATCTGGTTTGAGCAGTTAATCCCATTCTGATTTCATTTCTTCCTGTTCCCAAGGCCCACTGCACCGTATCGGTTTTGTTCACCCAGCCTCCTCAGTCAGCCCTGCTACTTGCAACAGGCCCAACAGGAAGGTTGGGCATCGCAACTCTGACTTCTCGTCAGGTGTAGTTCTTTCGGTGCTGCCCAGCCCTGGCTGCGAGTCTAGCATGCTGCTCAGCAGGACCAGTGGTGCTTCTGCTATTACACAACTGGGAATTTGTGTGTCCCAGATCGTGACTCAACTTCTTCTAATGCGGTTCCCTGAATGCTCAGGAGTAATGAGACCTATTTAATGGAAAGGTATTATAAATCTGAACAAGGTGTAGATATGAGCGTATTACATATTCAGGGGAGTTTTAGCAGCGTGAGCAGTGTCCTGCAGAGATGTTTATGCACTGTAGTTTCGTTCCGCTGGTATGTCTTTTGCTTGTTTGAGAGACTGTGTGTTGAACAGTGAGTGAGGGCAGGGGTATAAAAGAAATACTGCTGAAAAAAACCTTCATGAGCATAGATTCTCATTCTTTTGCATCAAAAAGCTTTGGAAGTCTTGGTGCTAGAGAAGATGAAATGAAATCTGCAGTTAGGAGAGTTAAGCAGTTTCCACCTTGTCTCACTTCTTTCCAAGTGCAGAGGAGGAAGCATCCGGCCCCTTGCCCAGGGGAGGTGCAGGGCAGGATGCAGGGCACTCACGGGGTGCAGCCAGGGGTAGGAAAAGGCCTGGCAGTGAGTGTTTGGCTGCTCCGGAAGGTGGTGGGCGGCTTTATCCCATCACTCTTTGCTGGGCAGTGCTTTGTTCTAATCTGAGCTTTGTCCTCGCGTGCTCACGAAGAGGCTTGAACTGTGTGTTGCTCCACTGAAAGTTTTCCAGGGGAGGGCAAGGGGATTTTACAGTGGTTCTTTTTTTTCCCCCAAAAATTGTCCTGGAAATGTGTTAGTGCTAGAAGGTTAAAATTCAGCAGCAGAAGATGGCCATCTCTTTCTGTTTCTCTTGCCTTATTTGCAGTTGCTGTCACTGCACGGGGAAAACTGACGAGCAGTGGACCTAGCAAGAGAGTGTGGTTTTTGTATTTTCTTGGGATTTTTTTGGTTTCTTTTCAGGACAGGAGGCACCAAGCTAGCAGACAGCATGACAGGAGGAGAAGGTCAGGTGGGGCAACACAAGCAGGACAGTCAAATGGGCAGGGAACTAAAATGAAGGGGCAGGTGTAGCTCTGGATCAAAGCTTTAGTGCTGGATGTGGCACTCCTGAGCGTGTCTCTCAGGCAGTGCAGATGAGCACTAGTGTATCCCAGCAGATCCCGCATCGTAGACTGGTTGGAGAGGTCCTCCAAGGTGCGTTACCAAGTCTGTTCAGCTAGGAACTCACTGCCTTACAAGGTCATTGCTTTCAGTGCATCTTCCCACAGCTGATGTGACCCCGTGGGGATCTGTGTGCTGGTGGCCACATGGTGAACTTGCTGTAATTCTCAAGGATATTCTGCTTTGATGTAGGCCTTTCCCCAAAGGAACCACAGCTCTCCTGCAGAAGAAAATTGTCAGGGGCAAGCACCATCAGGAAAGAGCACTCCACGCTCAGTGCTGGGGTGGTTACAGGCGAAATGCTGCATAGGGCTGTGCTACTGCTGCCCCAGGCTAGACCTTCTGATCCATTTTGTCTTTCTGTTCCCGTGACAGGATGCTGTTCCCCCTGCCACTGCGGGCAGCCTGCAGTCTGCTTGCTTGGTTCTCTCTCTATGCTTGGTTTTGCCACCACTTCAAGCACCGGAATTATGAATGGAGCTGCAGGCTGGTCACGCTGACCCATGGCATCCTTGCTACCTGTCTCTCTGCTTACATTGGCTTTATTGACGGTCCCTGGCCTTTGAGTCACCCAGGTAAGTCATGGAAGTTGCGGTCCCAAGTCCCCCAGTGGATGATGGCGCAAAGCTGGCTTCTCCTACCCCTTCAGTATCCAGCCCACTTGAGGAACGATGACTGTAATGATATCCGAGCTGCTCTGTGATGGAGAGACTGGTACTGTATTTTGCTAGCGTAACGGCCCTCCCCAGCTGCACTCTGGCAGAGCGTGTGGTCACGTTGTGCGGCATTACATGTGCGCAGCTGTTAGACGAACAACTCCAGTATTGTGACTTGTCTGACTTCTACAGCTGAGCTGTGATCAGTACAAGCTAATAGCAGCTTGCCAGTGCTGAAGGTGAATACCCCTTCCTTGTCTTGGACCCCTCCTGCTTGTTGCCTCTGTGCTCTAAAGCTCTGTCTGGTGTCTTTGTTTCAGGATCACCAAACACAACCCTTCAGGTACACGTGCTGTGCCTTAGCTTGGGCTATTTCCTCTTCGACCTTTGCTGGTGTGTGTACTTCCAGACAGAAGGTGCCCTGATGCTGGCCCACCATCTGGTGAGCATCGTGGGCATCGCGGCGTCGTTGGCACTCGGGGAGTCAGCTGCGGAGGTCAATGCTGTCATCTTTGGTAGTGAGATCACTAACCCGCTGCTGCAGGCCCGCTGGTTCCTGAAGGAGATGGGATGTTACCACAGTTTCACGGGCGATGTGGTGGATTTCTTCTTCGTGGTCCTCTTCACAGGGGTGCGGATTGGAGTGGGGGCCTGGCTGATGTACTGTGAGCTTGCTTCTCCCAAACCCAGGTGGTACATCAAGCTGGGTGGTGTCATCATGTACATTGTCTCCTGGGTTTTCATGGTCAGCATCTGTCGCTTTGCTAGGAGGAAGACTATGAAGAAGTACCAAGCTTGGAGGAGTCAGAGGAGTGATGAGTTATACTTGAAAACTAACGGACATCTGAAAAACCACTGACTGGATGCTGAGTAAAGACTTCCTCGAGTTCACAGTCTGGCAAGAAGGGGATCGTGCCTGAAATGCCACTGTTGGGAGAGGAGCCAACACACGTTAGCAATTCTGGAGCCAAATTTATCCCTGGCATCACTCCACTGAAATCCATGGAGCTATGCCATGGATTCATTGGACCTGCAGTGTTTGGCCTGGCAGAGGCTGGCTCAGTGTGTACGTAAGCATACGTAAAATGACAGGAGTGAAAGAAGGGCTAATTTTACAGACTAAACATAACTAGTCCAGCAGTGCAGGTGTAAATAGTAATGTTAGTAGCTAACTCCTTCAGCACTGGTAGAACCTTGGGAGAGAGGAGAAAATAACACTAGGTCTTCAAGTTCAGTATCCTCTACAGTCTAGACAGCTAGAGTGACTCTTTCTACTGTTAGGAAGAAGCATGTTCTAGTGTTTCATCAGAGTTGGGATTCCTGGCTCTTCCACCAACTTGTTATATGACCTTGGGCAAGTCATGTAACTCTAACTCTGTGCCTAATTTCCCCATCTGTGAATTGGGGGCGATGGAGCTGATCCATCTGCGTTATGCACTTTCAGATCTTTCCTTGAGAGGTGCTATATAAATGCAAACTGATGGTGGTTACCTGCACTTTGTTCGCTGTCGCTGTGTTTGCTGTGGGAGAAACAGTTTTGGTGGTTGAGCCTAGAGTGTGGCTCTAGAGAGAACAGTATTTTAGGTAGGTCATTGTTTTCTACCCTTTCTAATTCCTTTTAATAACTTATTTAATAATAACATATTGATAACTTATTTTTCAGTAGTGTCCGGAAGCACTGGCGCCTTGCAGGACTTGGTGCTCTGCGAATACACCCAAAAACCACAGCCCCTGATGTGAAACTCTTTGCAGACTTTTTCCTTCTTCATCCTTGACTGTTAAAACTCCACCCACCCCTCTCAAATACTGCTTTTGGCTCCTCGAGTGACCAATGCTTTCTGTTATGAGAAGCCCCATCAGGACTTGCCAGAAAATGGTTTTCTGGCTGACGGTCCAGGCCCTGATTTGTCTGCAAAATACCAAAACTCCCTCTGCTGTGCTTATTGGCCCAAATGCAGGCCAAGTGTGGAGCCAGCCTGAGACTAAACATGCCTCGAGGTGGTCAGTCAGATACCTTCCCCAAGCTGTAACTTTGAAATACTCAGAACAGTAAATGCAGAGTGTTTTTCTGAAGCAATCTGCAAACAGCCTGTGCTTGCTGGTTTTGCCTGTCTAAAGGAAACAGGGACCAGAAGTGACTTGCAGTGCAGGCTGTGTATTTCTGTTGTCCTTGAAAGTGTCGTCCCAGATTCAGATCAGTGTATCTGAGCCCAGAGTCTGATGTGTTTGGGGACAGTGGGGAAATGTAGGTGAATGCCTGGAGCTCTGTGGAAAAATGGCTGAAAAACACTTGAAACTAGCATTGAAGTTTTTCCTCAGGACCACAGATAGCAGTTTTGACAGGAATGTTTCCTCAGATCTAAACTGGGATTTCTGGTTGAAGAGAGGCCAACATGCATCTTCAAAATATGGTGGCTAAGGTGGAAGAGGTACCCAGCTTCAAATACATCCTCTGTCCTGTTCAAGCCAGAGACCTAACCTTGACTCCCCTTACCTGAACTGATGCCTTGACTCCCGGGCTTTGAATTCACTTCTATTGCCCTGATTGGATCTGGATCACTTTATGAAGTGAGCATGATAGGGTAAGAGAGACTTACTTTACAAGCTAATAATTAAAGTGAGAGGCAGAGAATATGGCCTTTTTAAAGCAAAAAAAGGTGAACCTGACTGGGATTAAAAATAACCATTACTTACGTGGTCCCATTTGCAGGGAAAAACCTGTCCCCTGGTTGGCAGCTTCTGGTGTTCGTTTCACTGCATGTTCTTAAGCACTGTTCTGTTGTTGTTGCTGTCATTGTTTTATGATGGTTTGTTTTGAGCCTCAGCACCAAGCCTCCGGTGCAGCTCAGGCGCCAGTTCTGCTGTGAGCCTTGCCTGGTGCAGCCAAAGACCTGAGGAGCCCAAAGCACTTCAGTTAACGGAGCCAACTGATGGGTGAGCTGATCCTCAAAAGGAAACTTGACTCATTTAGCACAGCACAAGTGGTATGACTGTTGACCCTTGATGGGAGACGAAGGCTAGCTGGGACTTGCTGGTTCTTTCCCAGCTCTGCTGCTGCTGTCAGGCATGTCAAGGAGCCTTTTTGCCTCAGCTTACCCACTTTATTAAGTGGATGCAGTATTACCTACCTCGTGGGGTGTTTTCATTCGTTAACACTAAGCCACCTTTGATGAATGCTTGGTGGTTTGTGTCAAGCTGTGCTGTATAAAGGCAAAATGCTGTTGCTTTGAGTGAAGCGCTTCTCACTGTGACCCATCATCGGTACTTTATCACCTGAACATGGCACTTCCCAGCATCTGGCTTGCCTCACAAAAACAGGAGTCCAAGGTGTTTTGCAGTGATGGTTATGGGTGGGAGTCAAAAAAAGTAAGCTTGACATGCGTCTAAAGATCAGCCGTGTTGCTTCTTGCTCAGGTGGACTCCCAGGTTGAAGGAAGGATGTCTGGTTTTCCCTAGTAAGGATTGCAGTAAATCTGGAGACAAAAGTGTTTCAGCAGCCAGGGTGACCAGGGAATGAAGACTTGAAAGCCCCAAGTCCTGAAGAAATGTAGGTGAAAGCAGCCTGTTCATTTTGCAGAGCAGTTGTTCACTTGCCCACCATGAAGAGCTTCCTGAGCAGTCCTGACGACTTGGACTCTGACCTCCGCTGAGTTTTAGTGTGCAGCTTAGTGCATGGTTACAGCCCTTCTGTGGGGGCTGTACAGCCCACGCCTGCTCACGTGAAGGATGTCAGTGACTGCAGGATGCCTTGTGTGAAGATGTGTTGAAAGATAATGTACTTAATAGTCCCTTTCTTTGAACTGGGAGGAAACTGGGTTGGAAGAAGTAGAGCATTGTGATCAGAGTTGAGGCTTTAGAAATTAAACAAGGGTATCAGAAAACAAAAGGGCAATTAGGAATGGCTTTATGAAGTAGAGCTAGCACTGATGTCTCAGAGCAAGGCCTCGTAGTCTTGTCTAGTGGCTCCAGCATAGAATCACAGACCCAGAAGTATAACTTTCAAGCTATGGAGCAGATGGTGGGACCTGTCTTCAGGCTGGTCCATAATTGTAAAAGGAAACTGCAGAACTAGTGTGAATTAATAACTCGTGTTTGAATTACTGTGTAATAGCAACTAATGTTCCACCAGTGAATGGTGTAGATGCTTTGTATTATGTTTTCTAAAATAAAGATTATTTAATTATTATAAGGAATTTCTTTTCTCTCTTTGGATGCAGTCCTTAAGATGTACTGTGTGTTGCTGGATCAGTTGGCAATGTCAGTGTAAGTGAATGAAGTGATGGTCGGTGGGTGCTTTTAAGGGACTGAGCCAACAGCTTGTACAGCTCTTACCATTATTGCTTCTTAGACACGGTAACAGGCAGAGACACCTCAGGCAACTCCCAGAGCAGAAACGTTTCCTTTGTTTTCCGTGCCCCTATATACTAAAGGAGAAGGTTCTCCTGTGTTTCCACGCCATGAACCATCAGCTCTTCTCATTCAGAAACTAAACATTGCTGCCTAGGAATTTCTTCATTGGAAAAGCCTGTTAGGAAGAGAGTGTGTTTCAGCATTATTTTTGTTTTATACTTGATTTATGCATTTATGTTTTACACATTATTTAGTGTTGCTCTGGGTGGGGGTACTTGCAGCTGTAGAGATGAGCCCAAGTCAGCACTGTGCAAAGGTCCAGATTTAATCTGGGGTCCAAGTGGTGCTAATCTCTCTCTGCAGGCCTGCTGCAGTGTTACTGCTTGTGTACTGGGGAGCTGTCATCATTCAGAGCTGGAGAGAACCTGCAGAGGTGTGCAGCTGCTGGGAGCTGGGTATATCATATGTTCATGCCCCAAAGTTCCCTGGGCACGACTGACTTTGCCACATAATCTGCTGTGGGAGACGTGAGCTGCCAGGAGGATGCTACGCAGGGCTCAGGTCTGTTTGCATGAGGCTTCTTCTGCCCTTGATGCAATAGCTTGGCACTGGGAAAGCCAGCAGCACACAAAACAGCTTTGTCAAGTGCTTTAGAAAGTTGTGTGCTCCTTTTGAAAGCTCTATTTCAAAGGATGCTCCTAAAACAAGAGGAAAACATTTATTTTTGACAATTGCTGACCCAGGCACCACAAGAATTTCTGTGAACCAGACACGGTGCAGAACCAGAATGGAAGAAAGGCTCTGCCCTGCGTGGTCTGTAGCAGCAGCTCTGAAACTCTGTGTAGCCAAGCCACGCTCGGGAGGGACCTGCAGAGTTGTCTTGGTGAAGAACATCTACTCTGCCTTGCTTATGGTCACAGCTTTTTTCCAGAGATGCAGCATGCCAAAAGTCTGATTTCTAGAAATAGTTAAGCAAATTTAATTGTTTGTGTGCAACCCTTAAAACTACCTCAACATCCTCCAGTCCTGGGGAGCAGCTGTGTAGTGTTGAGCTCTCTAGAGATGTTGGCCTGTTTATGCTCTACAAGCATCCTGGTTGCATGATGAAGGGGTCTCAGGGGCTGCAATAATTTATGGTGGGAGTTGGTTTAACCTCTAAAGGTAGTGCAGAAGCAGAGAAGTACATACAGCAGCATTCTGAAGCTTTGCTTTAGGGCTGCAAGCATCTTCCAAGGTTCATGTCTTCAGGAGTGACACACCAGAATCTAGCCTGAAGTCAATGGGCAAATGTGCTTCGTACAGGTGTGCTTTGTAAAGAGTACAAATGTGCTTTGTAAAGAGTGAAACCTGCCCCCCCCCCCCCCCCAGTTAATTTCAATTTTTAATCTTCCTACTTCTTTTAAAGCCATTCCTTCCTTCCTTCTTCCCCTGCCTGCCTTTTGCTTCTGTTGCTGGCCCTGCAGTAGAGCTTTATAAAATTTCCCTCCTCTTTCAGTCCTCTCTCCTCTTTTTCTTGCTGAGCTCCTTATGTGTATTTGAAGAAATTTGAAGAAATTTGAAGAAACTGAAGTTTCATGATATTCAAGGCTCTATTCCCTTGCAACAGTACTCCAGGCACTGATGGAAAAGCCCATAGCATGTCTTTGGGATCTGCTATGAGACTGATACCAGTGCTGTCAGCAGGTCTGTTTCTTGGACAAAAAACCCGAAAGTTCTAAGCTTCGTGGAAGAGGTGGGTATGCTCCTGATACTTTTATGCTTTGTATAGCTTGGCTGGAAGTAAAATAACACGTGTGCTGCTATTTCCAAAGAAATCAAGTTTCAGGGATGGAGAGAGAATCAGTTGGCATTAGATTTGTATTGCATAAGCAATTCTAGGCGAGAAGCAACTCTTTTTTTGGTTATACCAATACACCAGCACTTTTCTCTTTCCAAGACAGCTCCAATATGTGCTCTAGGAAATCCTTTGTTAGAGAAGGTGTTAAGTTTTGCTGGTTTTGTCCCGTTTCCCTCAAGTTCCAGGGGGAGTTTGGCAGCTTGATAATTTGGCGACATAAAGGATCTTTTGAAAACTGACTTGAGGAAGGAAATTAACAGATCAAGGTGTACAGAGAAGCTTTTGCAAAATAAAAGTTTACCAGCAGTTACATTTCACAGGGGAAGGAGAAAGCGTTGGCTTCTGTGGCTTCTCAAATGTTAACAAAGTACAGCTTTTCAGCCGTGCTTGTATCACGTCTGCGTTTGAATTGTGTATCAGGTCAGAAGGTTGAGATCTGTTCAATGCAACAGATAATCCTCAAATGTGATGAGGAATAATGTTATTCTCCATCTCTTTAGGTTTTACCTTAAGTAGTACATTTTTTTTTTTTTTACTGTGCCTCCAATCAAGAGGACAGATTCCAGCAGAGAAGGATGAAATGAAACTCAAGGCAGAACATACAGCAGCTTTATCTGTCCTTACAAAGGCTGCTGTTTCAATTATGCTGATACGGAAAGAAAGCTTAGTGCTATAAAAACACGTGCTGTGATGTGGATTATCCAGGTTTAGGAACTGTAATAAGCTGTCACTGTAGAAGCTCTGGTAGATTAGGCTGTCTTGTGTCTCAGCAAAGTATTGCATTTGAATCCAAATGACTTAAAAGCATGGACCAGCCCTGTGTGTATTTCCAGTGAACTGGATGCAGAACAAGCTGCCTGTTTGTCGGTGGCAAATCCCGTGCCTGTTTTAAGCTCTGAGACAGTAAAAGGCTTTGAAATTGCATAGCAACGTGGAACACAGCACAAATTCATGGGTTGGGTTGGTTGGTTGTTTTTTTTTTTTCAGATGAGAGTTGCATCCAGATGTCCATTAGTGGCCATTGGATCAGTCGTATCGGTTTCTGCAGTGACAGCATCAGCCCAGCACCATCCACTGTTGGTTTGTACTGAAAACTGGAAGCATGGAAGCTATCAGAGGCGAGGCACTGTGATAAATCTGCTGTCAGGGAGTAACAAGAGGTATCCTCTTCTGCTGATTGCCTGCCTTTGCCCACAGGGTGCAAACCCTGGTCGGACCGCTACCTCGGAACCCTTGGGTGCTCAGAGTGCAGCAAGCAGAGCCCCCCAGAGCTCCACCATCTGACACCGCTTTGAGATGCTCGTTTCGAAAGGGGGCCGATGGCGTGGGCAGGACCTCCCTGTGGAACTGCTACCGGGGACGGTTTCGGAGGAGAGGTGCCATCATACCAGGCTTTGCCAGCAGATGGCAACAGCTCCTCGGTGAGCCTCGGGGGCGAAGCTGGAAAACGGGCTTTGCAACCAGCACCGCGGTGAAACTTCTCTCCACAAACCTGCCTTTCCAGGAGCCCCTCTATAAGGCGTCCCCGAGGGTCCGTCCTTTTTGTGCCCTCCTTTTTGTGCATCCTTTAAGGCAAAGTAAGAATTTTGAGTTATAGGACTCAACCTTCTTTGCTTCAGGGTCCTCCTTACCTGAGGTGCTTAACTCTGCTCTGTACTGTGAAAAAAAAGAGACTGTTGGGGTCATCGGTGCTTTGCCCTGGAGACATAGACAGATGAGGTTAATATGCTGTTTCCACTTCTAGCATCTGTGTCTGTGTGATGGTGCTATCTGTAAATCCAGGCTAAGTGATGACTTTAGAGCTACTAAAAAAAAAAATCTATTTTAATTGGTACTGTACAGTGTAATTGCTTATTGATTCCCACCCCCCACCCCCCCCTTGGCTTTCACACTGTGAAACTGCCCAGGCAGCAGGCGTATCATAAATGGGCAGAGCTATATTAACTTAAGAACACATTTGGCTCCCACCAACAAAGTCAGCATTCGCAGAACGCAGAAGCAGCGCTGTTTTCAGGGTCTATTTAGAATTGTTTTATTAGTGCTTTTTCTTTTTAATTGCTGCATTAAACATTGAAATGTGAGTGCAGCCCATCATGAGCAACAGTTAATCTAATGAACCATGTGGCATAAGGGTTTTAGGCTTCCTTTTTTGCCACGGGTCATTTTTGCGTGATGCTTCTTTTGACAATGCCAAGTAAATTTTTGGCAAATGTCAATCGCTCCGCTGAATTTTACGTCCATTTACTGCAACAGAGGACAGGTTTCCTTCTTGTTCCTGCATATATAGGTTAAGGATTTCCTCCAGCTAATTGTTATTGTCGTTATGTTGACGTGCACAATAAAATATAATTAAAGTAATAAACATTGAGGCCTAATATACTAATGCTGGGCCTGCCATGAAAAAGGTCTCCTAGGAGCCTTTCTCTCTCCAAGCACAGGACTCGGTGTTCCTTAAGTTAAAAGCAGGGAGGGATTTATTGCAGAGGAGATGCAGTAAGGAGATATATAATAAATATAGATAAAGGTTTTCAGTCACTTTGTTACCACCACCCCACGCACTGCATACAGCTGCAGAACGAGTGGCAGTCGTGGTTGAATGTCTTGCACCCCCCCCGTAACCTCTTTTTTTTTTTCTCAAGCCTCTATCTTCCTCAAAAGGAAACCAAAAGAGGAAGTATAAATGTGCTGTGTATACATGTTAAATATCATGTAGAAAATGATTTGATCCCACGCTTCCCCTCTTTGCACCGAACTTCTTCAAAACAACAAATTCTTCAGGCTCTCAGACAGACTCCTGGCTTCCTGATTCCTGCTCACGCTCACTTTGCTCCAAGGAGGAAACAGCTGTATGCTGTAGAGCGGCACGGTCTTGAATACAGCTTCAACAAGGTACGGTCCTGCATATTTAATGATCTATCTGGTCCTGAGTTTCCAGAAGCCTGTTCTCTAGACTCATTCCAAGTCTTATATCCTAGCTTTGAAGTATATCAAGGTAGGATTAATTAGAGGTAAATCCTATATAGTTGGAAATAGCTAATAAGATTATCGTGGTCTATTGGCATTTGGTAGGAAAGGCTGATGTTCCCCAAGTTCCTCTGGGCTGGAAGGCCAGGTTAATGCCCACTCTCCCTGGCAGCAGAGCAGTCCTGTTTTCCATTCCACTTCAGTAGTGCTCATGAGCTTTAATTCCTGGCAACACGAGGCGTGGAAGGTTCCTGAACTTCTAGTTGATAGATAATTATCCCTAGGTGTTTGAGAACAAGAGCGCCTGCCTGGAATCTTATTTATCCCCTTGCATTGCCAATGAGATTGTGGGATTAGGTAATGGACCCAGAACTTGGCTTCTGGTCTGCTATGGTTTCTTTCGTGCTGTTCGTGTGTTGTCAGAAATGGGCTCTGCAATTTAGATAGATCTGGAGCTGAGGCAAGGGCTCCTCTCTAGAGCTGCCTTGTATGTGGCATAAATGGCAGGGAGCTGCAGCAGCGTACCTGCGCGGGTGTGTTTCTGGTGAGAGCTGTGGCCGAGGAGAGGGAAACTCACATGTGTTGAAATGGGAATGTCCAGATATTCTGTGTTTAGTTGGTATGGTCATACACAGTCCGTCACGCAACTCTT
Organism: Megaceryle torquata; assembly: GCA_024611175.1. NCBI lineage: Eukaryota > Metazoa > Chordata > Aves > Coraciiformes > Cerylidae > Megaceryle > Megaceryle torquata. The sequence continues at coordinate 37,330 of JANIJG010024128.1, read as the reverse complement.
CTCACTGGAGGGAGTTTTTTGCATTATGAGAAGGGGAACAGGAACAGGCCCTTGGCTGCAGTGTTTCTGGGGGGCTGGGGTATGCACGGTGAGGGATCGGGTCTGGTTCTCATTGCAGATTTTTGTTGACCTTCACCTAGGAGAATTCCTAGTGAAAAGTGTTGTGCAAGTGCAGGGACCACAAGATGCAATACAGGTCTGGGAGTAAACCGTGCGGCTGGTGACTGAGGCTCAGGAGCTGCACGGCTCCTGGCTCCTTATCGTTTTCATCTGCTGTTTTCTTCCTGTTTTAAGTTTCTTCGCTGTCATATTTTCCACACCGCATACCGTGCAGACGGAGGCAGGGACACTCCCTGCCCCTAAGAGCTTGTGACAAGACAAAACAGAGGAGCGGGCTGGGAGGGGAGGGAGGAGGGTGGCTGGAGATGGAGCCTCGGGATGGATGGGAAATGGAGAGGGAAACCTCCTCGGCAGTGACACGGCAGGCCGCAGGCGGAGTGGCTGTTACTAAGTTGTAATGGAAAGAGAAGGGCATACGCCGCTGGCCTGGAAAAGGCTGAGGCTGTCCCGGCAGGGGCCAGGGAGTGCGGGGGACCCCGGCCTGGCACCCGCCTTCCACCCCCCACCTCCCCCAGCCCCGGCGAGGCTGACGTGGGCCAGCCGGCGACGGGCCCGGGGGGACCCCGGAGAGGGGAAGAGGGAACCGCGGGGCTCGGCCTGGGGGGAAGGGGCTGGGTGAGAAGGAGCCCTTTCCTGGCCCCCTCCTGCGCCGAAGGGGAAAGGCCCCGGCACCAGCGAGCCGCAAGAGAGCCCGAGGGAAGGGGAGGGCCGGCGCGGCCTGCTGCCGGCGGAGGGCTCGGGCGCGGAGGGAAGCGGAAGGATACGGCAGGAGGGGCGGGTGTGAGGCGGCCCGGCGGTACAGGCCCCCCCGAAAGCGCGCGGGAGGGGAGGGGCGAGCGCGGAGGCGGCCCGGCTCGGCTCGGCCGGGACGCGCCGCTCCAGCCTCGCAGCAGCGCTAGCTGGGCCGGAACCGGGCCGCGAGGAGCGGAGCGGGAGCGGCGGCAAGGAGGGGGCCGCGCCGCCAGCGCTTCGCCGTGGGACTTTGCCCCGAACCGGGCCGCGACCCGCCGGCTCCGCGCCTGAGCGGACCGAGCCCGCCCGGGGCCTCGCCGGCAGGCCGGGCCGCCGCGCCCCGCTCTAGCTCGGGCCGAAGCGGGACAGGCGGAGCGGCGGGGCATGGACCTGCGGGCCTAAAGGCGGCGGCGGCAGCAGCGGGGCGGCCGCCCTTCCCGACCCCCCTGCGGGCGAGCCGGCGGGCGGGGGGTCGGGGCGGGCCGGCAGCGGGACATGGGCCCCTGCGCGGCGGCTCTCAGGACACCGGCAGCTGGCGAGGCGCGGCGCCCGCCCCCCGCGGGCGAGAGGCCGTAAACAGCGGCGGGGAGGGGGGAACCCCTTGCCCGGCGGCACCCCCTCCTGCCCAGAGCGAGCCGGGGAGCCCCCCTGCGAGCAGCCGGCCCCGAGCCTTCCCTGCCTTCTGCGTGAGCACCGGGGCTTCCCCACCGCGCTCAGACTCCGGACCGCTGAGGAGTGGCTGCTTCGGAAGAGTTCCACGCGTTGCTTTTCCCCTCTTCCTCGGGGCCAAGGGAGCAGCGAGGGGAACAGCTTGTTTTGTTCTTGTCGTTGGAGTTTTTCCTGAACATCCCCCACACCCCACTTCCGTGGTCTGGATATTCTGGGTGACTGCACGAAGAGTTTCAGAGTTGTTTTGGATTTCTTTTTTTTATTATTTTTCCTTCTGTTTTTCCTGCCCTTGAACTGAATTTGTTCTCTGTGCATGTCTCTTCTGGAGCAAGGCTGGATCCTGAACCTCAGTGCATGTGGGGGGCAAAGCCTCATTAATATTCCTGCAGTAATAGTAAAATGTAAATTGGAGAATACGACTTCTTGCCAAAGGCTCCAATGAGTGGCACACAGTCTACAATCACGGACAGGTCAGTATAAAATGAGAATTTTTTTTTTTTTTTAAGTTTTGGGTTTTTTTTTTTAATCTCAAGACTAGGCTCTTCCCAGAGCCCGTTTATTTTGTGTTCTGACTTCTGTGACAGTGTGATAAATTGGGTCAGGAAAGCAGGATTTCATCGGAGATTCTGGGAATCGGTGCTTACCTGGGGCGGTGACTGTCAAGGCAGATGCGTTAACTTTGAAACTGGAGTATTTCAAGTCCAACTGCTTTCAAGCCTGCTAGGCTGAGAACCCGGGATTGTAATTCAGCTTCCAGGACGGGTTGGTGCTGGGAGGAACACCAAAAGGAGCTGTTTCTGCGAGAAGTTAGAGCAGAAAAAGTGACAAGAGTTCAGGATACAACTCGAGTCTGAATTCCAAAACCACGTAGAGGATGCTCTTGCTTCTTGTTAGGCCAAGCCTTGTAGCCTTCCAAAGAGAGGTCACTTCAGGTGAGGGCCAGAGGGATAGTTGATGAGCAGGAATGTCTGCTGGTGGCTACCCGGCCTTAGCAGGATTGTCTTCATTGCCTTAGATACCTGGCCAGGCCTCTGGACTCCTCTGTAGGTGCTGCCATGTGCATTTCATTGCCAGGCCGGGGTCCTCAGACTTGTGTTGGGATGCTTCAGAGGCAGGGGAAAAAATGTATTTTTTGTTGTGAGAAGAAAGATCAAGTAAGAAAACTCTTTGTGTGCTTTTGAGACAGAAGTATGGAATGTGTCTTTGGGGTTTTTGATGAGAGGAAAAGATGCTGGTTTTGATACTTGTGAAGTGAAAAAGAAAAAATCTCTTTTATTAGGTACTTTATTATATTCTCCTTTTTGTGCATATCTAGTGGCTAAAGTGTCCATGTGTGTGACCAAGGCCACCTTTTGTGACCAACACAGAGAGTTCTGGCACAGGAGAGAAGCCAGGGGCGATGCTTTTGGGTGCCTGAGATCCCCTTTTAGACTCCAGGTGTGGGCAGGAAAGAGCGAGAGTGGCTCTCCCACTTAGGCCTTTTCACAGGTCCCGTGGCCAGCACGGTGCCCGAGCAGCGCAGAGGGGCTCTAGCACAGCTCGGAAACACGTGTCGCCCGGGTGACTCTGCTGTTCCCAGAGTGCTAAGGCCTTGACGTGAATTCTCGGGTACGTTTGTACTAGTAAAATAGGGGGCAAAAGAAAACTCTTGCTTCGTTTTTGCTGTGCGTGAGTTGCAGGATGTTTTTCTTCTGTACCAGACAAGACGGTGACAGTAGAAAGAAGGTGGTGGTTCGGTGGCTTTGTGGGAGTTTTGTCATGTACTTAAGAGAGTACGTCCTATGGCAGGGTGCGAGATAGGGAAAGGAATGACAGGATTTTCATACCAAGAAGCAGTTGAATGATGCATGGGAAGGAAAAGCATGAGGACGGGGAATTTGATTTGCTTGTTAGTGAAACAAAATACTTGCTATTATTGAATGGGAACGGCAAAATTGAAATGCGGAGGAGACAGTGGCTCCTTTCCTTTTGCTTTCAGTCATGTTCTGTTTCTGTTTTGTGTGCCATTAAGGGTTTGGTTTAAAGCACTTTTAATGTCAGATGAGGAGCTGTCTCCACATCCCCAGAGTTTTCTGGTGGCAGGGCTGTGGGATGGCTGGGGGATTGTGGGGAAGCAGGGCCTGGCCTTGCCACTGCTCTTCACCTCTGGCCTGAAGGAGCCCCAGCTCTGGGGAGGTGAAGGGAATTCAGTCATCCCTGGCTGAACCTTCCAGCAGCGTGCCTGGCGTGGTGGTGGTGGTGGTGCATGTGCTCATCTGGTGCAAGGCTGCTCATTTTTATTTACAGCCTTGTGCAGGATCTGTCCCTGGTGTCCTGGCAGTCCGTTGGTGGAAAGCTTGCTTTCCCATTAGGCCCAAGAAGCCTCTGTATTGCCTCTTTAAATCCAGCTCTTAAGCTTGGAATGTAAAGCAGGTGCAATGTAAATAAACTCGATGCTTCTAGTGTCATTAGATCTACATGATGTAAATCATATGACATGCTCAATTTTCTCTGTATTTATCAGTGACCTTCCTTGGTGAGGTCAAGTTGGGAACTGCCTTAAAACAGAAAAACTCAGCTTGCATCTGTGCCAAATGGTATTATGACTCTAACAGGGTAATGTGGGCCTGTATTGTTCTCCATATTACCTTTACATATTTGCATTTTGCACATGTCTAGCTGCTTAAATACCTGTTATAGACAAGAAGTATTTCCATTTGCTTCCCTTCAGTTGAAGGTGGCAATCACACTATGTATTTGGACAGCTGTTTGACATTTCCCATCTCCAGGTTGCACTCATCCCATCCTTTACGTGTTTTATGTCTCTGAGGTTCTTGTGGGTGATGTCATATATGGCTTTAGAGTCTATGGAAATGAGAAGGAATGGATGAACGGCCGTCTCTAGTGCTGTTCTGTAGCCAGTGTGATAAATGATGTTTTCATTAAGACCCCTCCTTTTTATTTTTCTTTTCCTCATAATGTTTTCTTCTTTTTCCCAAGACAGTTGAATAGATTTTGGTGTCTGGGACTATGCTGAAATCAGTCATTCCAGTTCATAGCTCATGTGTCTGGGTTAATTTTCTCTGGACCAAACCAAAATTAAAGCCAGTTAATTTTGGTAATGGTTACACTTCAGCCCCGAGTTGGATTCCATCATTTAGCTGGCTCATGAAGCAACACCATTTTCTTGCTTTTTCTCTCCAGTGTCTTGAAACTGGAGGGAGGTGAGTGCTGGGGGCAATGGGGGGAATCAAACCAGGTATCAAAGAAAAAGACCTAACAGTTATTAAGACTTGGGAGAATGTAATGACTGTCCAGCAAAGAACCATCTTGACACATGACCTTCCTGGTCAGCTGCTTGGCATTTGGAGAAAGCTGTAAAGGGTTCAAACAGGAAAATAATTATCTTGTAACACGGTATTTGAGATGTAGAAATACATAAACAAAAAGTGGTCCAGGATAGCTATGGTGCCCAGCAAGGCTTTTGACGGTGTGAGAGAGTCAGTACTTCAAGCAGTGACATTTACTTCCCCTTCTTTCATGCAAGATGCTCTTTTATTTTGTCAGCTGCTGCTTTTCATAATCCTGTTGCCTGGTGGACCATATCAAACAATTCATCTTCAGCCTTATAGCTCTGTCAGTTTAGGTTTGTAAACATTTACATTCTCTTAATCTAATCCTCTCTTAGCTGTGCTGTATTTGTTTAGAGACCTCCTAAAGTGGCATTTGTCTCGCTTAACTTGCTAAGTCTTTGAGGTAGACATCTCTAGTTGAGGTGTTCGTCTAGATTGCCTTTATAGTTTGGAAGAAAATGGTCCCCTAGATGTGCCTTTTTCTTATCCTAGAGTAGGGATCTAAAATTGACCACGCGAATGACTAACTGCCTGCTTTGCTCCATCCAGCTCTGGAGTTAGGTGAGATTTGCCCTACCTTTTAACCTGAAAATCTCTCTTTCTGTTCTTCCTCAAATTCCTGTCTAGTTACTAGTAGTAGGTTGGATTTTTGTTGCTCGGCGCTGTTCGGGGCTGTCAGGGTGAGGATTTTGAAAGGAGGAGACTGGACTACAGGGACCATCTAAGGCCGGCTTTGGGAGCTCGGTCTGGGTGGGGTATGTTAGAGGAGGTGGTTTCCTGTTCTTCAGCGAGGCTGCAGATGCGTGCCCGCGTTCTCTCTGCACAGCTCCTCTGGGCACGCCGGCTGGCTTTGGGCGTTGCTCTGTTCTGCCGTTTGTGGCAGGCGACACATGGCTGAGCGAGATAAGGGGTTTATTCTTTGCAAGGACATAGTGGGGCCGAGATGAAATTCGGCCATTTGCAGGCTCTGTTTGGCCACTAAAGGATGATCAGAACTCTGCTGTATCCTGTTATGACACTAAAGAAACATTTGTACGCGATTATTTTTTTATTTTTTTGTCTCGTAGTTAACTGTATTTTTCTTCCTGTAACCATTCCAAACACGCTGCAGAGTTGAGCAATTACACGGCTACAGAACTTGCTTTATGTTTCTTTCTGTTTATCAAAGCGCAATAAAAGAACGGGGGGCTCTTTTGCAGCATCTTGTTGAGGACCTGGTAACTCTTCCTCTGGAGCTGCTTGCAAATGAGTTTTATTTATAACAGTGCTGTAGTTTCTGTTGCTATGATTGGAAAATAGGAGAGGTAGAATTTACACATAATTACCCTTGAGAGGTTTTAATTGCTGATTTGCTCCTGACCTGGTACTAAAATAGACCCTAATTGTTTCTTATCTGCTTAGATGCACTTTCCCTGTCTTTGTTTCCAAGTCCGTGTAGTAGGAACTGGGACTTCTTTATGGTGGGGAAAAAGGGTTCTATTTTTTCCAGCAGGGCAAGAACTTCACAGAAAGTCACTCCTTAGTGTTACTGAGTAGCTCAATATTATTATTATTATGCATTTATGGAATTAGTAGCGTTTGTAAGATCTAATATTCATGGCAAGTGAGATGCAGCACAATCTCTGTTTCTATGGAGTAAAAAAAAAAAAAAAAGAAATCTCGTAGTCGTTGAGGCAGGTCTTGTACTTTCCATCATCGTGCCTTCACCCTGTTTGCAATTTAATAATTTATGTAGTCTGTGCATAAATTCATTTTTGTATTTTGCCTTTATTGAAGCTGTCAGGAGAGTACTTTCTGTGATGTTTGCTATTGGCTGGGAAGCAAATGCTGCCAGTTCATGCTGCATAGTTTATTAGGGTTTTTACTGGAGACAGAAGTTGAGGTGAGCTTGATTTTCTAGTTTTGAATAGAGCTGTGGGCGTCATGATTATTTGGGTGGAGGCAGGAATGATATTTCATCTGTTAGCCCAGTTGTATAATTCTCCCTGTGCACATAACTCCTATTATGGCATTTCTTGCTGTTTCCAATGGGTAGACTGGGAGCAGGCCTGTGATGTAGGCTACTTCAGTTTTAGACTTTTAAAAGTCTTGTCTAGATCTGCTGGTATCGGGGCGTGATACATTTAGCAGAAGGAAAGAAGTACTCGCCAGAGCTAGTTCTGGAGAGGCCGGAGGGGATGAGGGATTGCAGGAAAAGTCAAGTGAAATGGCTGGGGATAATTGGAGCTCTTCAGATGCCATTCCTGTCAAAACGATATATCCACAGGGGCCTAGGTAAACGTGAAACACACAAACCCTGCTGCAAGATGAGGGACCTCTCTGACTTTTCCAGCCTGATAGCATGTTCTCCAGAGAACTCTTTCGCTGATTTAACTGTAGTGGTGGTAGTGTGGTGGCACACCCGATGGCTGTCATGTATGGGTCATCCTTCCCTGTGTTGCACCCCTCCCTTTTCTTCCTGTAGACTGTTGTTTGCCCACTGGAGTGCTTTAAGATCTCTGTTCATGCCCACTGCTGTCCTACTTAGAGATGCCTGAGAAAGAGACATGCATCTTACCCTCGGAGCAGAATTGCTGAGGTCACTGGTGAGCTTTGTGGGTGTTCATTCATGATCTTCTCAGACCAGTCTTTCTAAAACTGACTTCTGTATTCATGAGCATGACCCGTGCAGTTGAAGAGCTTCTTGCTCCTTGAGGATGGCAGCGTAGACATGGAAACGTAGAAATGTATGGGTGGGAAGGGACTCTCTAGAGGTCATCTGGTCCAACCCCCCTGTGGCGAGCAAAGACATCCTCAACTAGAGCAGGTTGCTCAGAGCTGTCAGGAAGACCGTGGTCTTCCTACCAGAAATCAAAGCAGTCTTCTGTTTACTCTCGGAGCTATTGTGTATCGTGCTGTAATAGCAGCGATTTAGCGTTGAGGGTTATTTGGCAGTCCATCTGAAGGCAGTGTAGAGCAGTCGTGTATTCGCCTGGGGAAGGCGATGCAGACACCTGTACTGGTTACTTTACATATTTCATGATAATATCCCAAGATCTTTTGATTATTTCAAGAAGTAGGGTCTCCTGGTGAATTTGTGCCTTAAGCATTGTGTGTGATTCCTGTTCAGTGAGTGGCTTCAGTGCCTGATTCTGTTTCCCTGCTTTCCCAAGAAGCTTTGTAGTATAATCAACAGGATTTTCGGCCTTAACCGTTCACTTTCCATTTCCATCTGGACTAGGTGATGTGAGATGCTAATCAAAATGTTTCTTGTAGTATTTCTAAAGCTCTGCAAATAGTCCTCTGCCTAAGCACTCCCATCTTTTGGTCTAGTCCTGATATTTTATCTACCTTGAGATCACTGGATCTGTCTTGGGTCAGAGATGGCAATAGCACTAAAGAACAGAGGCTTGAACGTGTGCTTTCTGGGAGGTGATGATATGTTCTGTCCCGTGGCCCTGTGCTGGATAATTATTAGGTTTAAAGAGCAGAAGTTTTAGTTCATGTCTCGGCTTGATTAAACTAAGGGTCAGGAGCCTGTAGGTAATGCCTTAACATTAAAAGAAGGACAGGGGAAGCAGTAGCAAGGTATTTGGTAAAATGAAAAGGGATGTAAAACACACAGCGTTTGATTAGGAATGTATGAGGGATGAAAACCAAGGCAGGATACATACAAAACAGGAGCAGTGCACTTAGAAAAAGACAGGAAAACACAAGGTTTACGCATTTTTCTTTTCAAAGAAAACATTAAAAAATAAATATATTAAAAATGACAGGAAAAAACAGTGTCCTGATGCTTAGATTTTTAAACATAAGTATAAATAGGAAAACCAAAACAAGCAACGTTCAGACTGTGACATTCATAAATCGTCTGCTAAACATCATTTATGTTTTGTTAATACTCTGCATCCTTTCCTTGAGTGTGTTCAGTGTTGTGTCTGACTTCTTAAGACCAACAGGCAGGAACCTTTTCTTGCCTAGCCGCGCCATTTAGCGAAGTCTGCTGGTAAATAAGAAATGTTACTGTTTACATTTGTTGGCAAACGCTTAAATATTATCTCTGTGGCTATTTTAAGCTTTGTTTTGACAACAGTGAAGCTTCTGGGCTCCGTGACGTTAGGTGGTGAGGTACTTCATTAAATTGCTCTGGCAATGGAAAAGCAAATGAATGGTGTTCTTCCTGAGGCTGAATACCCGAGGTGGAAAAGATCCTACGGCAGCAGAGCATGTTGAGTTCCTGCAGTTGAAATAATTTTGGTTGCAGTCTGTCTGGAGCATTGTCATACTGGTTACTTGGATACTGCCAAATGTCCTGCTGCAGGCAGGAAGCGTCCCTTGCAGGCCTGGCTTGCTAAAAGCATGCGCTCTCCTAGAAGTGGCATTTGGGCCTCACTTCATTTAAGGGTTCAGAAAAACTTGACCTGTTCTGATCAGGGAACAGGGGCTGTCTGAAAGATGGATTGAACTGTGTGAATTGAGCAAACAGGCCTCTTCTGGTGGTTATGAAGAAGGTGCAGTGTGGGTGCTAGAAACTGAAGGGAGAATCCCCAGGTTATGGGAGTCCTTGGTTTCCCTCAGCACAAGAAATGTGTATGCAAGGGCAAGACTCAGTTGGTTTTCTGTTTGCTCCCAAGCTCTAGAAATATGTCTTGGAAGTCTTCAGAGATACTGGTGAAAATCTTAATTTTACCCAAGTGCTGTTCCTCCTCGAAAGGCAGCAGCACAACTGTTCTTGTTTATGTGAGAAGCTGATCTTGGTTTTATTTGCAGACTGTGAATCCTGGTTCGTGGTATCACAAGCACTCATTTTATCAAGCTCTTGGGTGACTTCCCAAGATGAACCGGTAACCTATGAAGACTGAGGTGCTGCTTTATGGAGACCCGAGTGAGCTGTATTGCTGGAAGGCTGTTGGAAAGCTTAGGTGGGACCTAAATTGACCTGAGCAGGCATTTCCCAGTCTGGAGAAAAAGACCCATCTAATTAATAAAGCCCTAGACTGATCCGAGACAGGTACGGGATTCTGAGTCCACCACTCCCATAAACATACAAGCTTCAACCTGCAAGCTTCCCTACGGTATCTGATGGCTGCTTGGAAGTCTTTATAGCTTGTTATGATAGTGGCTGTTAGTGTAGCTTATTGGCAGCGCATCAGACAAGACGTCTCCTCTCGCTACTGCCGTGGCACAGAGGCACCGTTGCGTGCTGCTGTTGTGCCCAGATGCAGAAGGATATTCTGATGAGTAGGGACTGAGATCAAAGCTGCCAGAAAAGTGCTGGAAAAAGGGGAAAAAGAAGAGAATTGAAGGAGGGAAGCTATAATGAGTGAGGAGAAAACGGAAATAGGAAAAAGCTGCACTGCAAGACATGAGAAAGTCAATAGGAAATGAGTGAGAGGAAGAGAAATGGGAGAGGTGGTGGCAACAGCCAGATAGGAGAGAGGTTTCCTGTCTGCCAGTGTGTTCTGAAGGCACACGTCAGCTATAAAGGACTGAGACCTGCCGGTGTAAGGCAAAAACCCCTGACAAACCAGGGCTGCAGCTGTGTTCGGTCTTCTGTAGAGGGCTGAAGGTAACACAGTTGGCATCTGGGAGTACCTGTCTGGTTTTTGAGGAGGTTGTGTGGATACTGTTTGGGACCAGGAAACGCTTTCAGCCTTTGCAATTAGCCCTTGAAAATGTTGCTGTGGTTGGAGTGACAGCAAGGTCTTGTGACAGCCTTTTAGCCACGATAAGAATAATTCCCGTTCTTTTGTTAAGTGGCTTTCAAATTCAGTGCTTGCAAGTAAGAAAATAACGTGTTTTTCTGACCTGTGTCAATAAGATCTTTTTTTTTCTGCCTTCTGAAAAATTATCATTATGTGATCTCCCAAATTAGGCAGTGACTTCAGCCAAAAGTAGGCTGCTCTTCTCGGATCTTTGCTGGTTTTAAGAGTGGATCCCCCCTGCTGCAGACTGCTGTACAGCCATCTAACCTGACCTAGGCAGGCAGCATCGTAACGACTTCGAAAAAGTATTTGGGGGAACTGTAATAGAAGAGGATGAGTTTATAGAATATGAAGTCCTGAAATGTAAGGGTGGGGGGAATGATGGCTTATCAGAAACACCTCTGTGTCAAGGGTAAAAGCTCTTAGCTTAGAGATCTCGTAATGATGAACTGCAGCTCAAGTTGGCAATTTGTTCTTGCTGTCTGTTGAGAGACACCAAATGATAGGTTGTGGTTTGCCCTGCGTAGTCCCTGCGGTTTCAGTAGCGGAAGTGGTTCATGTGGGTGCAGATCTGATCTTAGCAAACCAACACGCTCAATCATTTTGGCTGGTGAAGGTGGTATGGGGATACTACAGAGAGAGCCATTTGCAATTGTTGTGGGATTTTCTTTGTTGTAAGGATGCGTCAAAGTCTGTAGGGCACTGGTAAAGTGAATACCTTTCTTGCAGGCTTCTTCTCTGCCCTGGAGTTACAATAGAACCTTCAACAGTAAAAGGAAAAAAAAAATATTGTAATGATTTGGAAATGGATACGTGATCTAAAAGAGCTTTGCTCTGCATCTGGTTTAGCTGCTTCAGCGGAGGGTGCCTTGGTGTGCAAGATTGGTAGCACTCCGTGGTTGGTAAGGATAATGTTGCCAAGCGCTGCTGCCCTTTTAAGTAGTATTGAAGGCCCCGAGTTTTACACTCGGATACGTCAGGTCTATGAAGTTATGTAAAATGTTCAGCCCATTCACATTACGGAAAATGTTGTGAGAATAAACCCCCATAATACTTAAGGCAACAAAAAAAAAACCTGTGTGTGTGGGAAGGCAAGCTCACTTTTCTGTTCTTTCAGTGTAGAAAGATGTAGGAATGTTGGTGATAGCTGGAAACGCTGGAGTGTTGTTTACTTTGGATGTTAACCAGTGCAACTTCAGCTGTATGTACTGCATAGCAAACCTTGACCTCCTCTCCCTTTTCCTTTTATTAGGCTTATTATCAGGTCTTGCACTCGTCAGTGAGACATTAACCATGGCTTTTGGTGTCGGCACCTGTTCACCCGTGCTCTGACTCCCTCTCCCTTTGTAGATGGGGTATCTGGCCGTGCTCTGGCCCTAGTAAGCCAGACACCCAGTCCCCGCTTCGGGCCAGAAAAGCACTTCTTTCCTGGTAGTGTGAAACATGCTGCTGGGGGTGAGATACAGTAACGCTGCCCGGTGGGTGCCAAGTGGAGGGGAAGAGTCTCTGGGTGCTGACCAGGGCCTGTTTTGACAGTTGCCGTCAGCCTTGCTGGAGGAGGCTTTCTCTCAGCAGAGCTCCCGGGTCACGTGTAAAGCTGGAGCAGATAATGAAGTTTAGCTGGAAGGGGGAGAGGAAATTGCCTTGCAACAGGTTTGAGCTTTGGGCAGCCTGCAAATCTAAATGCTCTTGCTAGAATTCAGCCAGATGGAGAGAACCTGCCCCTTTCCTCTCCTCTCCCCTCCCCCCCCCCTTTTTTTTAATACTTGGTTTTTGTCATCGTTGCTCTGCAGCTACTGGGAAGCAGCTTCAGTGAGCCTGCTTGCTTTACTGCAATGACAGGAGCATCACAGTAGCTTGCAGTGTGCTGAAAATCTTGCTTCATCTGTTGCTCTTCATGTACAGAGGAAATACCTCCTTGAGATCTATAACATGCCTCTTGGAATATCCATGGGTATTGATCAGTTGTTGGACCAGCAAATGGCTTCAGAAACTTACTGAGACTTCAAAATAAGTTGGTTCCTCTTCATTTATTGGAAAGTGAGAATGCGTTTTCCTCAAGTGAGTGTTTATTTAGAGCCTATGTAGGGATTTAGACTTCTGTTTTGTTTTTTTTTTTCCTAAAGGAAATGTCTCTTAGATCAAAACTTCCATTGGCTCCAAAAGAGCATTTCAACAGCTAGGTAAAGAAGAAAAATAATGACCATACAAATAACAAGGTAGGGGCTTGGGTTTGGCGGTGTGTGTTTGTTTGTTTGGTTTTTTGTTTTAAAAAAACCCAAACCATTTGTAACTGGTTGTGGGGACAGGCACAGAGGGACTCTGGACATGTTAAACAAGGACTGTTCTGTTCAGGGGCCTTATTTATTTTGAGTTCCCCTGTGAAATCTCTTCATCTTCTACCCAAAGTTGTATTTGGATCAGCTTGCTGTGGTAGTGAATTTGAAATGGATGATCAGCTGTATGGCAGTGAGGAGCCTACTCTAACTTCTGGAACCCCAAACTGGAAAGCTTGTTTCCTGTGGGCTTTTAAGAAAGCCCTTCTCAGCCAGGCTGAAGCTAGTAGCATTCCTGGAGGTGGCTGCATGCTCTGAGAAGCCATGAACGCTGCATCCTGCCTTTGTCTGTGTTACCTCTCCAGCTGTGTGCACACTGGATAGAGATGTCAGGCTGCGTGAATCTGGCACGGCAATAACAGATCTGTGGGACAGCCCTTTGTCAGTGACAAATACTTTGGCTGTCACCGTGGCCCCAGGATCTCTTTCTCAATGGCAGTCAACCCAAGTCAGTTGTATAATGATGTGCAGGAAGAAATGCCCGGTAGCAAATGAATCTTGCCTTGTAAGATTGCGAGCTGCCTGTGCTTTCCCCCTCTGCTCTCTTTTGTGTCACGCGGAGATGTTTGCTTTAGATTAAAGCACTTCTGTTGGCATCCTGGTGGTTACCATGCTGCAGTAGGTCTGATGACATATATTCCATTCAGAACCCCGGGCAGAAAGTAGCTTGGGAGAAATTGCCTAACTGTGGGCCATTCACAAATTGAAAGAAAACGTTATTTTCTTTCCTGATCTAACGTGCTGGGTAGGGCTTTACTGCACTGAGTGCTGCTGTTTGCTGGGGAGCAGCGATTAATTTTGATGTTTCCAAGTTTCTTGCGTATGTGGTAACTTGAATCATCTCGGTTACTTAAGCTCAGCTGTTGGTTATGGTGGTAACACAACATTTTGTTTAATCCTGCGGGGATATTTGACCGTGGACAACTGCTGGTGTGTTGTGGACGTGTCCAGTTAATGCAGTATAGTGGAAATTGGAGAGGGAGGTCTGTGCGCTGGCATTTGGCGCATGCTTTGATACAACATTGAGGGAGTTGTGGTTTTTTGCAGGCGTGGATGACTCTCAGATCTGGCTGATAGAACAAGAAGTATATTAAAGTTTCTCTAGGTGAGCTGCCTGCTTAAGTGGAAATGCTAATAGTTAATTTTGGATAACTGATGATCAAACGTTAGCTGAAAAGCAGAGGCGGTTACTGCATTCACATTTGCCAGCTTGTAGCACCGTTGCCCCTCCAGAGGCTGAAGCAGGAAGTCTTGTGAGGCTGCAGCAATACTGGGCTTGTGAGCAAACAGTGAAAAGCTCGGATGAATCAGCTACCAGGCCCCACTGAGGTCCTGCCTCTTGGAGGAAATGTATGGTCACGATTACCCTGGCCTAACTGGCTACGTGAACGCTCTGCCTGGGGAATTTCAAAGTAAGAGGCAGCTGGACTGCTGTAGTTACAATGGCAGAGCTTTCTGGCAAGATCTAACCCCTTCGTTTTCTCCCTGCTTATCTCCTGACCTCCCTTGCATGGTTTCAGTGATGCGCTTCAGGCGGGATGGTTGCTGTGAAGGGGGAGATGGAGAGCCCTGGAAAAGACTGTTGATTATGCATTGGCTGGAGGGCAGAGGAGAAATTGTCAATAGGACAGACATGGAAATAAAATTAATTCTAGAGGAGATAAACTGGTATTTGGCTCATAGACAATGTCTGGCAACGCTATGAACTCTAAATAGCCGTGGTTGTATGTTCCTTGTTGCACCGAAGTGATGAGGGAATGAAAGTATGTTCTAGTGCATTAAAGAAATGGACTTGTGCATTTTCAGAGGCTGGGGCTATGAATGCAGGTATTGCTACTTTGTTTTTTTACACCTTCCCCTTCTACCCCTTTTATTTTAGATCTTGTTTTTTACATCCTCCCCTTCTACCCCTTTTTAGAGTTTGGGAGTGTAAGGCTGTATAGCTACAGGTATGATATAAAGGCTGTGCTGACTTCTTTATGGGTCAGCATTTTTATGCAGTTGATGTCCTTTATTTTTTTAATGTGTGTTGTAGTTTGTAAAGCTGGCTTGGGATGAAGGTTATCTACCCTTAGTTGAGAACAGAAATGTTCTCAAACAAAAGCAGAACAACCAGCAGAATCCTTTGGAAATGAGATGTTGTTCCCCCTCTCCCCCCTGGTTTTCAGTATATACCAAGCAGTTGGTACAGGGTTTTTTTTTAGGCCTGGAAGTATTTATTGCTGAAAATTTCCATCTCTAGAGTGCAGCATAACGAGGTATTGAGTGTTAAAACCATGTTATTGGTCTTGTGTTTTTATCTCCTTGAATTATGACATAATTTTAGCGACTGTGCTCAGCAGTTAGCTATGAATGAAGCAGATTCTATCTTAGAAAATGAAGTATCCCTGTTCTCATTTTTCTCTCTTTTCAAACTGTCAGCTATACAATAATTACTTGTCTCTCTTTTTAGTTTAGTATGCTGTTTTGGCACTGATTCAAGTCTGAATTTAGCCACTGGGAGAAATACCATATTTTGAAGCTGGTTTGGGGGGGCTTTTTTTTGGCTTTTTTTTTTTTTTTTGGTCTTAGCAGGCTTACTGGAATCGGCTGAACTTAACTCAATGACAGGATAAGCAAAAATTTGTTTAGATAGGCTGTTCTAAAATGTTTAATGCCTTCTAAAATTGTTCATGGTAAAAGATCAAGGAAGGAAACAGTATGACCTTTTAAATGAAGCTCCATATATCCCATTTTCCTATGCCAGAAGTCAGCCCAGACAATGAGAGACTGAAAGAATTAGGCTTCTCTTTCATAAAGAATCTTTTCCTTTTTGCTTTTACAGATAGGGTGGGGTTTTTTTTATGATGGCATCCCAGACTTTACAGCTGCCTTCTAAAGAGTTTTCCTATCTGTACCAGAACTTTCTTATTTTAATTAGTCTGTAGAAAATTGTCCGGAAGCATATTGTGTGTTCCAGCAGAAAGTGGTGGGTCTTTCTGTAATTTTTCTTTGGTTAGCAGATCCATTACTTCAGTAATGTTATTAGCAAATGCTTGTGATTAACAGTTGTGCAGAAAATTTTGGTGACTTCAGTGTTTTCTTTTTCAGAGGTGATTTGTTTAAATTTTTTTTTTGTTGTTCTTAAAGCACTGCGTTTTGCTTGGGGTTAATGCAGCCATGCATTAAAATCAGACAGATGTGGTTCAGTCTTGTAATGATTGACTCTGTAAAGTAGGTTGCCAGTCTAATCCTAACTTGTGCTGATATGTGCTTTTTACTCAGCTGGCTGGAGCCCGGAAGGTGGGTTTTGTTCAGAGCAAAGATAGAGGATTTGTATGGTGAATCATTCAGTGAGGTGCATAATAAATTGAGTTGTATCTCGAGCAATAGTGAGCTGTTAAATTTTCTTACCCTTTACTCCTGCTTTTGTGTTTTCCCCACCCTGCTCAGTTTTTCACTTTCGTGTCTGTACCATCCTTGCTTTTTCCTTTGTGGGTAGTACTTCTCTGGAACTTCTCCTGTATTCGATTTGGTTTATGCTATACCAGTTTTTAATTAGAATTTTGCCTGGCATTCTAGAGATGCTGTCTGTTGAGTTTCACACAGTCACTGCCGGAGCTGTGTCCACTTATCTACTGAGAAAGTTGTGGGTGTTTCTTAGGGAGTTCTCATCTGGTATCTAGGATCCTGAAAACATTTGGTTAACTCTCAGGTAGCAAAAAAGTCTGAAACCCAAAAGCTTTGCGGGTCTTTTGGCACATTGCAGGTACTTAGTTTAACTTTCCTTTCCAAATGTGTTGTATATGGCAAGTATCTCTGACTCGGTTTCTGTACCTCAGAGGGTGCCACGCAGACTTACTACTAATCCTTTAAAAGAGGACTCACGGTACTGATTTAAGATTGAATGGCTGAGAACCAGTCAGATAATCTGGAGAGTATTTCTACTTCAGCAATTGTTGATCTGCTTCTTTACTGCAAAAATAATTTCCTGTTTCTGTACCTCAGTTTCCTATTTTTCAAAGCGAGTTCCAGTAATTTAAGGCATGTTTCTAAGGAGCTGAAATAATGAGGGGTTTGTATATGTGAAGCAGTGGGTTTGTAAAATTAATACTTGATCTGATGTGAGCTCTCCTTAAATTGTCTACTCTGACTCGCAGAAATTCCTAAGAGGAAGCTTCTGTATCTTTAAGGTCCCCTGCCTATTATGTAATGCAACATATTTCAGATACTCAAATGAAATATTAACTTGCTTGTGCATCAAGTTGTCTTTTCTTGTCCATGCAGCCAAACGTACGTGACTTGAAAATAATGCAGCATAGGTATATTAAAAAAAGAAAGTATTGTTCATAGTTCTCTTGGTGACAAGAAAGAAGTGCGATTGTAAATGAGGTAGGAGAGTTCTGACCTTCCTTTTAGGGGGAAAAAAACCACAAAACCCATTTGCTGTTGTGTCCTCTGTTGAAGGCATTGAACTTGCCTTTAATATCTTTGTGACTTCTCAGTAGGTAACTGCGTTCTGAACAGTGGCCCACTCTTTTTGCACATGAAAACATGCAGATGTTTCTCAGATGCGCCTGAAGGATGCAGGTCATCTAGTGGACTTTGCATTCTTGCAGTATCTTGCTGAAATAAGTCAGATTTCTCAAATATCTTCTTGTCTGTACTTTTATATTTGCACACGCGCTCTTTCAAAAAAAGCAGACTGGCTTTTTGCTAGTTCCTGTTTATTTAAGGTGCACCAGATGGTTTTGTTGCTTTATACAAAAGACGGGAGAAGTTAACTTCCTAAGTCCATCAAATTCAAGGGAGAGAGTGAGGGTGACTGCTCCTGACTTCTGACTCTCTAAAGTATTTAGATACTCTGCTGGGGGACGGGGAGTGCTTATCCCTTATGATTGTAGGGGCCGAGGAAGTGCATCAGCAAGCTTTTTGTATATCAGTGTGATGTGTTATAATGCTAGGGATTCGTTGATCAAACATGCGTGTATCCCTCTATCCCCAGTCCTGATAGGATCTGAACTAAATCCTTTTTCAAGAATAGATTTCTTCATCCGTGGCTCTTTGAACTTCCCAGAAGAGGTGAGTGAGGTTCATTTGGCCTCTTCAGCTGAGCTGCAAGTAGGATACTTAGTGCTCAGTGTGTTGAGGCCTTAAGTTTTATCGGAGAAGCTCCACCAGCCGTGGCAGTGATCCAATGTGCAGCTCCTCTTGCAGCTCCATGGTTTTGGGTTGGTTTTTTTTTTTTTTTTTTCCAGAGGGGTGTGGACTCTGTTCCTTGGGGACCACTTTACTTCCGCTGGATGGAGCTCTGGGAAGCTGTTCTTTTCCCATGCCTGGCTCCTTATTGGGGTAAAGGTCTGTGAATTCTGCATAAATATTTACCATATCCCAGCCTAGCCAGCTGAGAGCTGCTAATACTGCTATTGAACAAGGAGAAAGAGCTTTGCTTCTGTCTTTGCAGGGTGTGTGGTTTGTATATGGGCAAGACTTAAAGCATTACTTAATCAGTAGGGAGTGTGAGGGAGGCAGGAGGGACCGAAAGTACAGTTACTTGACAAAGAATAATGGAACAAAAAGATTGGAAAATTCTGGGAAATGAAACTTGAAGTACCCAGACTTGTAGTGTGAAATTTTAGAAGCACTTTTTAAACTAAATTGTCTTATGTTTTGTTACACTTTTTCTAAGAGGAGAAAGAAATCTGGTTAATGAGGAGTTGTTACCTACTTACTCTTTTGCCATCTTTCTTACCTTTTTAGGAAGAATTTCTTTATAATCCCATGGAAAGTGGCATCTCCCTTTTCTGTGTTTTCTTTCCTTATCTTCCTTCCCTGCTGTTGTCCAGGACTGTGGAAATCCCAGTAGATTTAAAATAGCAGTACTCCATTTCCAGTCCCAGCCATATCTCGGCTATCTCTAATTCCTTTTAAAAACCTGGTTGCACCAGACTCTTTCTTGCTTTTTCTGGTCAAAGATTGTTTTTTTCTTTTTTTTGTGTGTTTTTCCTCCAGATTGTTTTCTTCTTATGTCCGTTGGCTGAGAGAGTACTGAGGGAAGGAAATCTGGGAAATCAGAGTAGGAAGCAAGATGTAAGCTTCCATTCCTGAATCTTCCTTGTTTTTACACAGTTTCCTGGCAGCTGCATTGGTTTGTACTTGAAAGGAATGCATTGTGCTGGTTTTTCCCCCCCCAAGCTGTAGATAAAATATAAATAATACTGTAAAATTTTATGTTTATTATGTAAATAAGCAAAAAAAAAATGCAGCCAACAGTGAATTCTTACATGTCTGGTCTGTATGGTTCTGTATTGACCAAACTGGATAATAATCCTGTTAAGAATTAGTTACTCATCGCGAGGAAGAAAGCAAACTTTTTCTCAAGTGGTGATACGTGCCACTGTTGTGATATTTTGAGTCTGGATATAATAGGCTTCAGAAGGTGGTTGGTGCTTTGGAAAGCAATGTTCTTTCAGATCTTTGCTATTTTAGGAAAGAAGCAATCAACGGGGCTGTCTCTGTTTACTTACATCACTCCCTTCTATATTGTTTTTGCAGTGTAACAGAAACCTCAGAGCAAGAAATGAACAAATTCAGTGTTGGGCTCAAGAGTTCATTCTCCTAACAGTCTTCCAAAAGTGCTGTTGCAGTGTCCTGAGCTCAAATCCTTTTTCTACGTGATACTTTCCCCGATAGACTTGAAATTTCATTTGGATTCCTCGGTGGTTTTGACTGTTATAAAGAAGAGAAGGCCACAGTACCTGTTTCTGAAGCTTTTAAGATTGTTTCATGGTCCAACCACTTTTCTTTTCCCAACTGTAGATGCCAATACAAGTTTTTATGTTTAAGGGGATTGAAAATGCCCCCTCTGAGATAAAGGCATAGCACAGCCTGGAAGCGTATTCCTCTTGTATTCCTCTATTTATTCACTGACCTGAATGGATTCAAATGAAATATTTTACGTGCAGATTTCAAAAAGCAAGCCCTTTGCTCAGAGGAATTTGAGTTTTACAAGGCTATAAGAAGTAATGCTCTACAATATTGTACATATTTGGTCATATGACTGTAAAGCAAATGACAAACCTTAAACTTGTGGCATTTCCTGGCAGTGGGGTGACACACAGTTCTGTTGAAGGGTAAACTGAGGCACGCAGCTAGAGAATGGGAAGTTCTGTGGAGGGGAGCAGGTCTGGTTCTGACCATCTATTCCAAGCTCTTCTTGTTGGAGTGTGTTGTTTGGGCTGCTGCAGTCGCTGAGAGGCTACTCTGTGCCATGAAGGAAATGCAAACCAGCAGCGTTTGAAGCAAATACAGCTTGGGAAGGCCAGGTATATTGGGCTGCTCACGTTGTTTCATCTGTGTTTTACTTAAGAGGAGCATTAAGGAGAAGAATTAGCAAATATTTGATTTTAAAATGTAATCCAGGTTTAAAAATATCTCTGTTTTTACACCCTCGTTATGCCTTAGCAGGGGCTGGCTGGTGCACGTGATTCTCACTCAGGCATGAATAAACTGGAGATGAAGCTCTGCTCTGGGATTTGCAGCGACTTTTCCCTCCCTTCCTTAACTCTTTAGGATTTCATGATTGCTTTAAACAAACAAACAAACAAAAGTAGTGTTGATATTTTTATTTTTTAATTATTTTGTTTTTCCTGTGCTTCAGGTCACACAGCAGCACTCTGAAAGGAAGGGGTATCTGAGCAGCTGGCTGTGTACTGGTCTTTTTGCTTTCCTCCAGTTACCATTTTCTTCTTGAGAGCTGGCGTTTTCTGTTCTGATTTGTGAAATTCCTAGAAAATGAGGAGCTGGGCAAATGTTTCAAAATACGAACCAATGAAATATAGCTTCCTCCTATTTAGAAAATGCTAATGCATGCAGCTGGAAAAGACAGGAGCATGGAAAATACAAGCTCTGGCTGGGAAATTATTGCATGCTTAGAACCGTGGAGCAGATAGATGTAGGGGTAGGAGCTGATTTCTTTGGCTCCCTGTCTGCTGGGTAATTGTAGCCTTGCTGCAGTTGTGGCTTGGAGATTGTATTTGGTACCAGCATGCATTGGACTGGGCAGCACAGAAGCTCTGGTGAGTGTACTTGAAAAAATTCGGTGATGAGAACTGAAGAAATGCAGAAGTAACTAACATCTGTGAGTGTGTTCAGTGCTTTGCTGCAGTTTCATCTTTTCAGTAGGCTCCCTGAACTGGGGGGCAGGGGGAGAAGAAGTGGAATTTCATTAGGAGTGGTCATTCAAATCAAATCCCCCAAAATTATTTCGACCGAGGTAGATGGCTTTTATGGCAAAGGCTAAAACAGAGCCCTTGCTTTCTCTCTCATCCTGCTGTCCAGGCAGCTGGGATGGTTGTTAATGGAGAGCCAGGCATCACACTGCCTGGGGCATGGTTAGAGCCCTGGGAAGATTTACATTAATCAAACACAAACAGACAGTGTAGCGTGAAGAAATTTCTATCCCGCTAGCAGTGCTCACAAACTTAATTAGGTTATTGGGGCAGAAAAAGAAAACAGCCCCTTCACCCTCCAATCCTTGTTCCCCAGGGCTTGACCAGTCATATAAGCTGTAAAAGCAGTAAGCTCATTGCCCCCCTGTTTTGACCTCCCAGTTTCTTTCTGTGGCTGACAGAGAGAGGCATGCTTTCATTCTCGCCCTCTTTCCTGCCCTCTTCTCCTCTGAAACAATACAGAGGCTCTGATTTTCTGAGCCTGTGTCCTTTTCAGGTGCCGCGGTGGTCGGCTGTTTTCAAAACGCCTGAAAACAAAATACGTGATGTGGCAAAATGTGACCCTGGAAAAGGCTGAAAGTGGATGGAAGGGAAATTCTCACCGCCCTGTGCCAAGCCTTTGTTCATGTGCCTCCTGTGAAGCGGTTTCTTTGATCGGTGATCTGATTTAATGCCATGTGTGGATGGAGATATCTATGTCTAATAGACGTGCACGCATAAATACGTGCACAACATAGGTGCCTGGGTATTATCTAGACAGGGATACGTGCATGGGTGTGTATTGTTCTGTCCCTCAGGGTGGCTAGAAATGCTCAGCTGAAAAATCCCAGCTCTCCTCGGCTTTCTGGTTTCCTGTGGGATGTAGGGGGATGCTGTTCTCCGGGTCTCCATTGGCAGTGCGGCGTTGGGCCACAGCTGATGGTGGCTGGGAGGAGGTGGGACAGAAGAGGTGGAGTTTCTTCCCTTCCCTCCAGTGGTCAGTGAAACAATCGAGCAGATGCCTCTCAAGGATATCGGCTGAGCGTAAAAAAAAAAAAAAATTCCAACCAGGAAGCTTCCGAGAGGGGTGGCTTGTGCTCCGTGGAGAGGACAGGGTCTCGGTGTACTCCCCCTGGAGATGGGCCTTTGGGATCTCCCTCTTCAGCTGACTTTGTCTTGTGAACCAGGTAATATCTGAGAGCCTTTGTTCCTATTCTGTGATATATGAATATACTGAGAGATGAGAAAATAGCTTCCCTGAATGCTGAGGGAGAGAAAGGAATTTTCCTTTAGTATATATTGGAAAAAGGGTGGGAGGGGAGGCTTTTTCCTCTTCTCCTCCCCACCCCCCATTTTCTTTTAATAGCAGCTATGTAAACATTAGGTACTCTCTTGTATTTTCATTGTGGAAATGGGGAATTGAATATGCTCGCTGTGAAAAATCTGTGTCTCAGCTCAAGAACAAAGGTTTTGACAGCTAGGAAAGACGCCTCAGATGTTAGATGCTGGCAGCGCTACCTTCTCCCCCTTTCCCAGTGCATAGCAGCACGTTAGCAGAACCACCTCGCTACCTCTTGCGGCCTCGAGCGAATGGCGTGTTTAATAAGCTGATGTTCTATGCGGGTTGATCCTAAATTACCTATTGGCGGTCAAGAAACCATCTTTTGAGTGTGTTGGGTGGTGGGGTTTTTTTCCAAAGACAGCTTTCACTGATATTTTCCTTTCCCACTGTAAGGCGTTCTAGAAAGGCAGTTGCTTTAGTAGAGGGTAGTGCCGATGCCGGTGTGGACAGCGGTGTGGGTGCAGAGCTGAGGCACGCAGCGTGAGTCCAGTGACAGCCATCAGAGCTCAGAGAGGCTTCTCTCCATTTGCAGTAGTGTCTGCTAACGTATGGCTGTGAGGGTTTGATGTAGAAGGGCTGTGAGATGCTAATTGCTGCGGGGGGGGATGTGATTTTTACATATGTATAGATCTGAAAAGCCTTTTTATTTTTATTTATTTATTTATTTATTTTTAACTTTTGAGCAGATCTGCTGCAAAGCAGTTACTTCCTTTTGTGGCCAAATGCTTGTTTTGCAGGAAGGCAGCACTGTAGGTGGCTCTGATGTGAAGAGGTGACTGTCTAAGAGACTGAGCAACAATCTGCAAAGCTATTGCAAGCTCTGCTCTCCCCAGTCAGTGAGAGCTGGCAGGTCTCAGCCTTGTGCCTGTAGAAGGAGGAGGCACCATAACCTGCTCTAAGTCAGGCGGGTGGGGAAACGGCTCTAAAGCTGATGTTGATATTTCTGATAGCTCAGCTATACCGCTGTCACATGGTTTGAGGAGTTTTGCTGCCATCGCCTCTTAGCAGCTGGTAAGTTTCCTGAGTATTTTTTTTTTTTTCTTGTATTTTTATTTAAGAGCAAGAGAAAAATACTGATACAAACATATTTGGAGGCCTATTAATAGCAATTTATTTGACTCGCATGCTGTTCTCAAGATCTTGAGCCATTTTACAAGTACCACAGCTTTGCTACTGTTGTGTTGGGAGTTTTTTTTCTTCCATTTTATAGTAGAAGAAACAGGGCTTGATGTTGCTGGGAAATCCTAATCCTGTCTTCTGCTCTAGTCCTTTACAGTTGGTCTTGCTGGATTTATGCTGTTATTTAGATGAAGGGGAAGAAGAAATGTGAAGGAGCAAAGCATGCCATGAATACCTGTGTAAATTTTTTTCCCCTCTCGTGCAATATACATCTTCTGCCTCGTGTTTTATGGGGGAGACTGCATTTCAGGGGACAAGGAATAGGTTTGCATGCCACAGAAGTCTGTTCATTTTTCTTAGGCCATGTAAATAACAAAGATGGTTTTAACTTTAGTATTGAGTGTGGCTAATCTCTTTGTAATTCAGTTTACATCTCCTGTTTTCTTTCTTGCAAATTGTCACAAGCTGAGACGTGTGGTTGAGAAACTTGCCATGGATACTTCTAAAATACGAGTCAGTGCTCAGGTAGAAACCCTTCTGGGAGGTGTTGAACTAAGGAAAGCCAACTGCTTAATTAGTCGCATATTTTTAATTTGGTCTCCAATAGTTTAGCTTTCTGTTGCCCTTGGTGTTGGCATCTACCTGAGTGAAACTTCCCCAGCAGAATGAGCTAGACTGGAAGCTGTGAAAGGCTAAGAGCTACTAATACCATGTACAGGTTAAGCAGCAACAATGTGGTAGAGAGTTCTTGGTCTTCTCTGTGCTACAGCTTTTGTTTGTAAAATTGTGCATCCAGTTTTTCCCTGGGGTAAGTTAGGCCACTGGGAGCACTTTGCCTTTCAGTAGTTTAAGACATATTAGCTGTAAATTAGTTTATTGCAGCTGGCAAACGTTTAGAAGCTTTGCAAAGGACGTTAAGGGGTGGATGTCGTCTGCACATCCCGTGTGGCATGGGTGTAGTTTGAGCAAAGGTTCATGACTGGGTGGGAGAAGGAAACGCAGGGCTGAAAATGCTTTTTGGTTGAGTGTCTGCTTAGCTTTGAACTGTTAAGATCCTGGTTCTAATGAGCAGGCAGGTCTTGGGTTCGAAATGTTGATTACATTTCTAGACCAGTAAACGTGCGTTAACCTTTAAAATGAGCTAACGAGAGAATTGCAGGAAAATAGAAGATAAGGGGCCTTTCTTGGAACTAAAGTATTTCAGTCGTGCTGACCTTATTTATCATAGGAGTAATTTAATGAAATACTGCACCGCACGGTAGGTCAGAGGAGCTGATAATGCCTTTGGAATGTATAAATCCGTGGGTGAAGGTGTTGCTGTGTTCTGCTGCTGATGGCTTCAGTTGGGGTAGCATCTCTGTCGAGGCAAATCTCTGGTGAAATAGGAAGTCAAACGAGCTCATAATGCTGAGGACTAGAACCACTTAACCTTGGTGGTTCTCAGGGCGTGGTTAGAAAGGCGTGTTGGAGGACTGGTAAATAAGTCTTACCGTGGATACTTTTCTACTGATGCCAAGCAGCCGAGCTACACCAGAAACCCCAACTCTGGGCCAAATACCCACGTGCAGCTCTGAACCTTGTGCGTGTATTTGCAAAACTGAACGCTGGATAATTGGAGTTTGTGTTAGGATATTTTGAAGGCTACATTTCCAGTTGTATTATGTGCACTGTGTATATATATATATATCTATTTTTTTTTTCCTTCTCCCTTTCTAATTGCCGTCTTTTGCTGTTTTTAAGAACTGTTTCCACACCAGTCTTGTTGCTGGTTCATAACAACCACAAGCTGGGTATGGCATTAATAAGGAGCTAGGCTGTGTGCCTAATGAAATGCAAAAACTGCTTGACACGCTGGGGCAACATGAGTGATCTCCAGGCCCTTCTGCGTGCGTCGGGTGAAAGCAAATCCCGTGGCAGTTGATGGCTTTAGGTTTCTACAGTCAGTTTAGGAAAATAAAATTGTCTGGCGCAGCGCTCTTGCTCCTTTGTCTCTTGCTTTGATTTTTGTGCATCTAACTAGAAAGCTTTTCCAGACGCCGTGTAGGAGGAGTGATGGTAGGGAGGCGGGGAGCAGGGCTGCTTCCACTGAGCCAGCTCTCTATTGCAATTATTGGCAAGCAAAGCAAACATTTCATTTCCCAGTAATTAGCTCCAGTTTAGGGAGGCAGGTTAATTTTGAGTGCCACGCCCTGTCTGAGCAAGAAACCCTCTCGCTCTATTTGATCCTTACAGAGAGGAGCAGTCTGGGGGCAAAGGGATTGAAAAATGATTTTCAGAAATGATAAATGGAGAAGAGAATCGGAGCACACGTGTTCTGTGCTTATTTTTTTTCCCCCTCTCTCAAAGAGCTGAAGCTCAGGTTGCCAAGATGGTTTGAAAATGTGGAGAAAAGGGCTATTTTGGAGCTCCTCTAGTATGGACAAACTGCATATTTCAGCTTTTTCCTTGCTTCAGGGAAGCTTGAGTTCTCTCTGCCTGGCAATATTTGTCTGTAGCCTACTTTAAATAAGGAAGATAATGTCTGAAATTGCAAGGCCTGACCTTTCTCCTGTACCTGGCCAGTTCTATTTCGTGCATCGTGCAATAAAAGCTTGCAGCAAATGAACAAATCGTGGACATGGCTCCTCTATAATGCACTAGAGTTTTTCCTAAATTTTTATGTTAACGTTTTCCAAAGGTCTTTCTAGAAGAAGACGTGGCACTTTTCAGTAGTTTTGGTATTCAATTAATTTTTTTTCCATTTCAAATATGTCTTTTTTTCCTTTTTTCCTTCCTGGAGATGGAAGCTGGTGGATTTAGTTACTTGTATCCAGTCATGTTGGGAAACTAGCAGGAAATCACCTGTGATTTGGCAACTTCTCTGCTCTGAGTAATTCCTGCTCTGAACTAGATTCTGTGGGCAAACTGCATCCCTATTGCTCTACTCTGGCTTTTAAGCTGGATCTAAAAGCAGTGTTAGGGAAACATGAGTATCTTGGTTTATTTATGTTCTCTTGAACTGCCTTCCTCCCCGGTTTTAGTTTGTTTGTCTGCTTCTGCCCCATTGTAGAGATATTAAACAATAGGTGTCCTTGTCTTAAAAGGCTGTAACTTCAGGCCATGTAGATGGAAAGCTGATGCTTCTGAGCCTTGGAAGTCAGTCAGGAGTGGAAGAACAGTACTGGCTGCTGAAAATGTCTCTTGTCCCCTCCCCTTTGTAGAGTTTTTGCAGGGACTAAAAGTTCTTGCAGGGTCCTGGCTTCAGCAGCAGAGCAGCACAAAGGCCACATTGAGAATGGCTTCTGGGGAAGCCCTCCTTCCTTGCCTGCCCTGTAAATGCAGTTCTTTCTCCATGAAAAGCCCTGACATCAGCTCTTGGAAAAATCCAAGTGCTTGTGTCATGGAAAATAGCTGAGGCACTTGCTTGGGCTGGGACTGAATGACTGAACTGTGGATGAAACTTCTCTAGAGATGCTTTTCTTCTACTCCTTCCGAACATTACTGTTCATAGAGAAATATAAACCCTTGCCCTCTAAAAGTTTGCCAGCGAAAGGGTGCTGAGGAAAGAACTAGAGTTGGCTATAGTATATTCCAGGTACTCTACTTGTTTTCCTTTATTTATTTTGTCTAACAGATACTGTTGCAAGCTCCTCTTGGAGCTGCTCACATCTATCTGCCGAGGAGTATTTCCCAGAGAGAGCAGTGTCCCTTAGATGGACGCACTACCTGGCTCATCAGGAAATTCCACGTGGAGTCCCTGCGTGGAGGCAAAATCTCCATGTAATACACTTTTATGGAGAAGACCTGTCTTTGCATTCTCTTTTTTAAAATCTTTTTAAACTGTTTTGTTTTTTTTTTTCCTCTCTCTTGCTCCATTTTCATGCTGCCACCTTCTAGATGAAACCCTCCCCCAGAATAAATCTCCAGTTAACTGCAGGAGTGAGAGATACAGATTTTTTTTTTTAAAGCTCAAAGAGGAAACATCCTTGTGATGGAAAGGTGCTCTCACTAGCACCAGTGGAATGCTCTTTCCCTGTAGAAATACCATCCTCTTGGAGTCCTGACCTCTTCTGAAGGACCATCAGAAACCTGCTAGCTTTCCAGACCAGTGAACGGGCATATTTCTTTTTTATCTTGATCTTTATGAAATTTATCTTAACCTAGTTTGCCTGAAGTGCTTAACTCAGCCGTGATGGTTTCCGGTGCCGCTGCTTTGTATTGATCCGTGTACCGATCCATCAGGAAGTCTGTTGATGGGCTGTATGGGTGCTCTGCCTTGTCTAACCTAAAAGGAAGATTGAATGGCATTTGGATAGAAATGGTGGTGGGCCAGAGGCACAGCATAACACTGACTGACTTGGAGGTATTCACTGCTGCTTTATTAGGGCAAGTCCAACCCTCAAGCTGCTGTGAATGTTTTAGAAGGTGGAGAACTGTGTGGAGTTGGCACAGAAGATGATGTTGGCTGTATGGGCTCTCCAGTCACCTCACCAAACTTCCCATGCTCCTTCCTAGGAGGCAGTGAGTAGGCCTGCTCACAGAGCTGTCAGTAATCTAAAGCTAATAATGCCACGGACGATTCTTCCATGAGTCATTGCGTCAGCTGTGGTTGTTGCCTTGGACTCCTACAAAAATAACACGGAAACTTTTATTGCCTAGCTCGGTTTCGCCTCCTTGAGCACTTGCTTCAAGTTGTAAGATCTGTCCATATGCTCTGACAGCTCCCAGGAATCCCCACCGTTTGGGTCCCTTCTTCAGCCTGGCTGTTTCTCTGCGCTGTGTGTTACAGGCTGTTGCCATCAGTGTGCAGTTGGGGTTTTTTTGAGGAAGAAAACTCTGTGGTTTCCTGAGCTTATGTACTTTGATATGAGGAAAAAGATGACGCTGCAAAAAACTGCTCATTAAGTGGGTTAATGGTAAGGTAAATAGACTTGATGTGTTGAATCAGTGTTGTCCACAGAATAGCTCATGTGGTTATAACTGTAGTTTGTGGGCAGCCCAGTGAAATGGCAGACTTCTGTCTGTGTTTTTTCTTGGTTGCTAATAGTTGCCCACTTGCTGCATCTGTGTTTCTCTCTATCCGCCTGTCATTTGCTATCTCATCAGTTCCTTTTACTCACCCGCTGTCCCATACAGAGCACGTCTGCCCCTTTTTGTTGTGACAGAAGACTGCCTTTAGCTCTATATTAAGGTCACATTGGTACTGCTTTTGTTCAGGTCATGTCAGCACTCTCCCATAATACCTTCTCGGGGCTTTTAAGCCCTTGCAAAAAAACTGTTCCGGGGAATACGTGCATCTGCAAACAGGGAAAACAAACAGGCTTTTTTTTCTTCCTGTCTCTTTCAAGATGAAATTCTGAGAATTGTCTGCAGAAAGGCATTTAAGGCATCATCTACGCTTACTGTACTTTCAAGGCACTTACTTAAACCTACCAGATGTAGACAGAACTTGTAGCCTTTCTCTGGCTGCTGTCAGTGCAGGTCCACTCAGGGTGTTGAAAATGAAGCCCAGTAGGTACTGAAGGAGTAGTGTGCAACAGATGCACTAGAAACAGTCGTGAAATGGTTCAGTGATTTGTTTCTTTAACCGGCTTCGGCTCTGCCAGTTAGAGGGTCTGTTTGGGTACGTACGAGCAAGAGGAGAGTCCAGTCCAGCTCAGCCTTCTGTGACAGTAGGTGCCAGTTGCACAACTCGCTTTTTCATCCAAAATCCATGGAGGTCCTGCTGGCAAAAGGCTTCTCATTGACTAATTACTTGGTGAAAACCTCCTGAAGTAGATTGATGTAATTTTAAATGGACACAGTTCGGAGTTTTCATGGGCCAGGAAAGGGGGCAGATTGGGCTTGGAGTTAATCTTTGGTTTTTCTCTTTACTAAATATGTGAGAGAGACAAATGAGTGAATCTGTAATATTTCTCATCTCCCCTGGGTTTCGGGGGGTTGGGTGGTTTTGCTGCTCTTCTTTCAAATTCAGAATTCTGGAAGAAGGTTTGCCTGTAACCAGCACCGTCTTATTTAAATGAAGGTAATAAAGCAATGAAGGAGCTTCTATTGCAGCTGTTCATCTCCTAATTAAAGATTAGTTCTGTCAAGCAAGCAGGTTTTGGCTGTTTTCTTCTGCATGAGTTTCACAATATTTCTTACTCACCTCGGCACAAGTCGTGGTAATTTAAACTTGCATCGTGCAGACACACACAGGCTTAATTCCAGGCGTGTGGGTAGTCCTGCTCAAGTAAATGGCACATGAATAAATATTTCCAAGGTTGTGGCCCTTGTCTGAATCTAAATATTTTTGTCTTTGATGACTTTTTGAGATACCAGATACTTGAATTCTGGTAATATTTTAGTATGGAAGGGAAAAAAACCAAAACAAAACCAAAACCAACCAACGCACCCTAACATGGTTATCTGAATGCTGTGCTATTTACGGTGAGATACATTTTCAACCTCCTGGGCTAGAATAGAATGCTTTGTACTCTAGGAAGCCGGGAATCCTTCCTTGCCCTGGTGTGTTTTGACACATTAGGTCTTAAAGCTGCTGTCCTGGCTTCCAGGTAGTTATTAGGCAGTGGTGCAGTACTGAATGGCACATGCATGTGTGAGCTAACCTGGAGAAGCAGACTTTTTAATAGCCAGTGTTACCAGTTGTAGGTGTATGTTTCTCATTTGTCTTTATGGTAAATCAGATTTTCCTAATGCAGCATGACTAACAAGACATGCTTTTAGGCATTTGATGCATTTAAACGACTTAAATTATTTGACCCAGTATTTTAAAAACAAAATGTGACTTGGCTTTTAATTGTTCCTGGTATTTGAGAGAGTGGAACAACTTGTTTGAAAATGTGCTGATGTTCATCAGTTATCAGACAAAATGTCTACAGGGTTTTATCGTGTAGCCTCAACTTGCCAGCTAGATTTGGAATTAAGTCTCCAGCTGTTAACCGCACCCTGCCGTGCCTTCAGCTTCCGTGGTGTTTACAGGGGTAGGTGAAGTAGGTTTTCTCTGTTATATGTAGCCCTGGCTGCTGGAGCACAGCGAGGGGACTTTCAGTACTGCTTTCAAACTTAATATTACCTCCAAGTGAAGTTGCACTGAAACACCAGCAGTTGTTGGATGAACTCATGGGAGCTCTTCTGTGTTCTTTGGTCCTACTCCTTTTATCCACTCGGACTCTGCTTCCCGCCGCAGTACACAAGCGACGCAGTGTTGGGGAGCTGAGAATGTCTTCAGCAAAGCAAGGAATGCTGGGTACGAGTGGGGTGGGGAACTGGGAAGAGAGGAAGAACCTCTGTGCCGAGCACTGCCCACAGCCTGGCCAGCAAGGACGGTAAATAACACCTGCAGGCTTAGCCCAGCCGACTCCTCCATCTCTGAATTCCCCGATGTCGTCACTGGGTGGGCTGGGTTGTCCAGCCCAGGAGGGGAGTGCTTGTGGGCAGCTTCACCTCCAGCATAGCTGAACAGAGACCACCCCTGTGCTACGTCCTGGCGTTAGGGAATACTTACCAAGCCGAGCAAAGGCAGGAGAGGGCCTGGAGCTCTCTCAGCCTCGCCACCTCTCGTGAGCGTGCGGTGTGTGCCCGAGGAGCTTCGCGGCGATGGTGACCTGCTGCCTGCCCTGCTTCCCCACCATGACCCTCCCTCTCTGCTGGCTTTGGAGAAGAAAGAAACGCAGGAAGCTGGCGGGCGGCCAAGGGGCTCCAGAGCTTCCGGGAGCTGCTCCGCGGCCTGTGCCTCTGGACGCAGGAGGATGGAGCCCAAGGGGAGCGAGAGCTGTGCTCCTGCCATCCTGGGCCTGGCCTTCGGCCTCTTTTCCCCTAGGAGTCAGTGCCTTTAGGTTTCTCTTTCTAAAGAATTTACGTCAGTGGCCGACATATAAGTGGAAAGTTTTTACACAACTTTCTAGACGCCTAAAACAGAGCATTTGTACTTCATCCTTGACCAGAAAATAAGCAACTCTGAACCAGCTGAAGCAGCACAGCGGTGAACTAACTTTATTTCGTTCATAAATAGTTTCTTTTGCTGCAGGAGCAGAAGCCTGGAGTTCTGGCTGACTAGAAACCCAGGGAATAAAGGTTTTCATTTAAATGCTTCATTAAAATATTTGTAAGTAAGGTTAGAATTTTTTTTTATGCAGCTCAAAAGCTGAGAGCAGTAGACAAAAAATGTGGTATCGTTCCCCTTAAGCATCTCTTCCTACTTTTGGAGGGATGACATTGTCTTTCCTTGGATTCCTTTGTCTCCCTTTCTGCTTTTCAACAGAACACTTGATCACTGCTGCCTCTGTAGCATACAGCGTTCAGACAGGGTTAGGCTGGCCTGAGGTGACTGGTGTTTTCTTTGCTTTGGGATTCAGGTTGTCTGTCTTGCCCAAAGTAGTTCTTCACTGGCCAGGCTTTGTAAATGGGAGGACTGAATGCTGAAGAGATCTGGCTCTGCAGGTAGAGCAGAACGAGGAGCGGCTTGAGGAGCTACACGTTATTTGAATAACAGTGGATTTCCCAGACTTCTGAGATGAAAATAGTGCTTTTGGGGGAGGAGGAGAGAGCACCGCCACTACTTGTGGAGTCTGTACACAGCCCTTTTTCTTCAATTAATTAAGTTCTGCGCTGCTTTGCCCATAGGTGATGAAATCAAAGGCCCCATTTTGAAGCTGTTGTTGTATTTCAACTAAATTTGACACGTTATCTAAAAGATGGCAAGTGTCTTGATGCGTATAATTATTTCCAGTAATAGACAGACAACATTTTCATTTCATTTGCCTAATGTGTCAGCAGCTGTTTGTTCCAGAGTTGCCATATTAGCAAGGGCAGGGCGCAGGGCATTGGCGTGTGTGAGCGGGCCAGCGTTTTGGGTGTACCTGCATTTAATGGAATACCTGTTACTCAAAGAGAGGGATTAAGTTGATTACTTCTGCTGGGTATCCACTTACGCTTTCCAGGTAATGAAGAGGGAGTTACTGGAGCTTTAAGACTGTGCTGTCCCTGGCTCAGCCAATCTATGTGCATTTATCGAGGAAAAGAGAATAGCTGGATGGGTGACAAAGTGCCCCTCCTTTGGAGGATGGAGCAGAGAACAGGGGGGTGAATTTGAGGCAGTCACCGTGGGGATGCTCAGGCAACCTCTGCTGCAGTGCTCTGAAACGCGCCCGGGGAGCAGCCCGACTCTGCACCTGGGCCAGGTTGGTTGGACGGGGCATTGGCTCAGCTCCCTAGAGTGGGAGTTTGGAGGTGGCCTCTTTGGGACTGTCCCGCCCTGGTGTTGTTTTGGGGGTTTTTTTGTGGATTTATCATGTGACTTACTGATCTTTATCAAATAGGTCTGTTTAAACTAAGCAAAGTTTTTAAAAAAATATATTAAAAAAAAAAAGTTCTTTCATGTCCCCTTAACATTTGTGGTATTTGATGTCTTTGTACTTGATGTGCTTCTTTGCCTTTCTAACCCTCACCCCATCATTTCTTAGACAAGCTGTGTATATAAAGGAAAAACTGGATGCAATAGGGTAACTATTACATATATGAGGTAAAACATCAGCCATAATAATTGTAGATGTCTTCATTTAGAACTGAAGGTAATTTATCTATTCCTTTTTTTTAGACACACACATCTTCCTACCTTAAACTGTGAGTTTATCTCGCCTGTTTTATCTGTACAGCTCAGTAATGCTACTTGGAAGAGTTAACAGAATTTCACCTGTACTCCGTTGTGCTCGTCTCGAAGGTGGCGAGTTCACGGAGTTTTGTGAAAGCTGTTGGTACATCTCCTCCTGTTTGGAGGAGTTGCAGCGTGAGCTGCCTACGACAGAACCCGCCCAGGAGGGAGATAGCTGGAATGTGTCAACCTTAGGAGACTTTTCAGTTAAGAGTCTGGACTTTCCTTAGGTACCAGGTACTCAAGTCAATCATCAGGTCAAAAAAGCCAAGCTGTATTAATTGTTAGTGCATGGAACTAGTTGTTAGGAGGGGAAAATGATTCATGAGCTACTGTTCTCTACCACGAAAGAACCCCAGACGCTATTAGATGCTGGATTTAAGAGCGTGGTTATTCTGCTCCTGGTCTTAGTTCTGTTTGAAACCTTAATCAAACACGTTGCTAATAATTCTTTACCTAGTTGAATCAACTGTGAATGGACTAATAATTGGCTGAGGTAGAACAAAACCCACTTGTTCTCTCGGGAAGACGTTACAGAAGTGTAAAATAATTGTTTAAGCATTAGTGTTGATATCAAACAGAATATTGAGAGACAACAAATGTTCATTAAACTTATGTCCTTTCTTCTTTTCAGGTTTCCTCTCAAAAAACCTACAAGGTGAGTTGCTGAAGTTTCACTGTCTATCTGTATTGCAAATTATGTATAGTGCAGTATTTTTGAAGGAGAAACGCTTTTAATAGGAAAAATCCCAGTAGTGTCCAAAAGCAGATAGCAGCGTCTGTTACGGACGTGAGGAACTGAACATCCACTTGGCACAGGGTGCTGAAAATACAGTTGCTGGTGCACTTAACGTGCAGGGCGTGCTGTTCCCGCTCGCATTCCCGCTGCTACCCTGGCGGGTTATCTTACCTGAGATTTGAGATGGTCAGAGAAAGTGATGCTGGTGGCGTAAGCTGCGCAGACACTTCCTCTGGTGGGGGGTATTCTGAACGGGGGAATTACGCATACGGAGATGGGTACGGTTTGCTGGAGTTTGCAGAGTTAAGATTTGGGAGGTTCTGCAGTTTTATGTAATGTAAATGTATTTTGCTTTTAAAATAAATTGTGGCCTGATCTTGAATGATCAAGAGAATGCACTTGCTGGTGCTCCTTTCAGAGGTTACCGAGACTGTTTCTAGAACCTTGGCTACACTCCAAACGTTCTGAGGGAGATCAATTTTCCACTTGAATTCAGTCTGGGAATAAATTTTTTAGGTGAACTTGAGGCGTACATTTTAATCCGCATTCCTTGTTAGCCAAAACCAGCTGAGGGTGTTTCCAGAAGGCTCGCAGGTTAGGTGCTGCTTCTGTGCTACGGGGATCAGGACGCTCTGCTTTGGTTTGACACAGACACGGCAGCATTCTGAGCAGAGAGTCTCCAGCCGACAAGAAACAGAAGGTCGAACGCTGCAGTAGTACGCACGACTTTGATCCGACAGGTAAAGCCCTAAAATTTTCACCCCTGTAAATCTAGACATGGATTTGAAAAGTATTGGGGATTGGAATAGAAATGATTTGAACGTGTCAACAAACGTGGGTGGCGGGGTCGCGTTGTTCTGCGATTGCAAAGCCTGTTCGGAGCGTGCGGGCGTGGAAATGAACCCGGGCTTGCTTTTAAACGTCTCATCTACAAAGCAGCTGGTAACTGTGCAGGAATAAATCTAGATTAGCGGTATCAGTGAATAATTATAATTACTTCCTCTTTCAGAAAAGTCAGTCTGAAATTTCAGGAGGCAAACACTGTAATTAGTTGTGAGTAGTTCTTTTGGCCGTTCTAGCTGAAGTGTGAAATCGGAGATGTTACAGCCCCGGCTGCAGCCGGTCGTTCTCGTTGGAGGCTTGGTTTTTCTCTGAGCCGTAGTGGATTTTGAATCATCTCTCACTTGTAAAGTGAATTTGTACTTTCCAGCGTAATGTATTTAAAGATAAATGTTTATTTTTAAGGGATACGACAGCCTGGGGTTTTTTTAACCTTCCAAAAGGCTAAATGAGCATCAGCTTGGTTGGCCTGTCCAGCGCTCTCTTGGAAATGGGGATGCGTGCAGGGATACTTGATTCTCTCTGAAACACTAACCCAGTGACCACTGTCTGTGTTCATGAAATGCATGACAGGCTCTTCTCAGAGCCTCCTGGCCCCGTGCAAGGTGCATTTTTCATGACTCTGCATTTTGCTGTTGAGTCCAGTCTTTTCCCTGGGGACTGTGGAAGACAGGAAAGTTGAATGTAAATGTGGTAGAACTTGCAGAATGTGGTTTTGCACAGGACATTTGAAGCTGATGTTTTTAAACCATCCTGTTTATTAATGTTTTCTGCCACGATCTGCATGGCTCCCCTCCTACTGTGCACAAAATAAATTAAAATGGGCTTTTAATATCAGTTAAAAAAAAACCCCAAACAGTTCTCTAAGGGAGAAAACCTGAATTAGTGCTTGCCTTTATTTTTTTTCTTTGTCCTTGGGAATAGATAAAGTAAAATTAGCTCAGGGTAGCTCAAGGGAGGTCTGAGTCTCTGAACCTGTATTGTAGGAGTTTTTCTTCAGGAATCCTCTAGTCGTAGGTTATAGAAGTCATTCCAATTTTGAGAGCTGTTACCTGGCACCACTGTTAGAGTGCTTGTGACCTGGTCTGATAGCTGCACTCTGTACTGTAGCTTTCATAAAATTCTTTTCTGTTGAAGGGGTGAAATCAGAATGCTGAACTACTCTGCCTGTGTCGATGGCTTACTCTGGAGATAAACACTACCAGAGCCTCTGTGCTTGGACTGGTTTCTACCCAGAATACTTCCTCTAGTTCATTGCAGAGAACTTCTTTTATCGTGTCTTAGGTTCTGTGATGGATTCTTTGTGGTGTTACCTGTGTCTTCATGCTCGTATTATTCACCCCTTATTCCAAGTGTTTCACCTACGTTTTGTTCGCATCTTGTTTGTGTTTTGCACGATTTAACCTAATAAATCAGTCTGTGTTTTTCATGAAGTTTGGTTTGTTTTGTTGGTTTTTTTTTCTCATGTTTGGTCTCCATATTTTCTATATCTCTCTCTCCTTTTCTCCTGCTCTCGTGCAGATAGCTCCTCCAAGAAGACAAAGTCTAGTTCGGAGGAGAGTAGATCGGAGACGTATGGTAAGCTAAAGCAGCTGCTGCAGCCTTGCACCTCCGCAGTCTGCTCCGTGCTTTCTGTCTGCGCACCCGAGGCTTTTACCCTTACGTGATCCGCATGGTTGGCTCTGCAGCAGGGAGTGGGAACCTGGGTTTAAATGTTGCTATCAGCTTGTAGTTTTTGTAGTGGCTGGAAACTAACCTGTACCTGGCAAGCACAGGCTGTCACCCGGATCTCCTCCTGTCATCTCCTGGTAGTTGGGAAGACTTTCCTGGGCTGCCTTTCTTGGAGATCTTGTGCCACCGAGTATTTTTGGCATTGTATGAGGACGCAGCCCCTGCTGGACTCCAGGAGAGTTGTTGTGGTTACAGGGAAGTCTGGGTCTTGCTCCAGCTGTGGAGGTTAATCTGGATGAGCCAGCAATTCCTATTTTTGTATTATTTGTAGAGGATCTTGTGTCAGTTCCTTTTCATGTTTCGCAGAAGTGGAAAAATTTATCTGTTAATAATTTCAGAAAATGTAAGAATATGGAGTTGCCCATTCTTTGTTCTGAAGAGGGAGTTAACTTCCCTGGCAGCCCCGGACTGTTGTGCATTAGTATGGTATTGTGGGCTTGTAGACTGGCACAAATTGGTCTGTAACTGGGGTAGGAGCAGCCCCCCACTTCATGACATCGGTCTTCGGGCTGGGACATTCTCTCCATCCTACCTTTATGTTAAAGACTTGCTGAACTTCTGATCTCTATGGATATTTGCACTTATATCTTACAAACTAGAAAGGAGTAAGTGTTCACACATGGACGAGTGGTCTTTTGAATGCTCCCAGCTTCTTGAGACCCCTGGACCTAGGCTGAATCTGGCCACTACTGCTATGTTTCATAGTCCTACGTGTGCATGTGCAGCTCTGTCTTGACTCCAGCCATGGGTTGCCTCTTCTCTCCCCCCTTCTCTCTCTCTCTCTCTCTCTCTCTCCCGCCCAGCGCGCCTCCCCGACCCCCCCCCCGCCCCCCTTTCTCCTCCGCCCCCGACCTCTGCAGGTGCTC
>JANIJG010024126.1:6123-26509 GCA_024611175.1 Megaceryle torquata | reverse complement strand
TCAAAACACATCCAGATGTGGCACTTCAGGCCATGGTTTAGTGGTCATGATAATGTTTAGTAGACTGTTGGACTTGATGATCTTGGAAGGTCATTTCCAACCTTAATGATTCTCTGCAATTCTGACAGGTCACACACTGAAGGAGGTCTGGATCTAATTTTACACTTTTTCAATCGAGAACTAGACAACTTGATGCACTGCTCAGACAATAAGAGAAGGTGAAGACATCAAGGAGGGTGCCACGATTTATTGTTTGATCAGACTGCTCCAAACGCAGCCCCGCCTGGGCAACGCATTATGTGCAAAAGCATTAAGGAACCGAGCGCTGAGACACGAGCTGGGGAAGTTAAAGGCCACACGCGTGTAGCAGATGTGCTGCAGTGGAAATAGAGAGGAAGGCTGGAAATGAAATGCATCCATCAAGAGAGACAGCTGTTACTTCCCGTAAGGGACTGCTGATAAAAAGGAATTGAAATGAAGGGGGGGTGGGGGAAGGCAATTCAGAGATGATGCCAGCGAACGCGTCTCGGCTGAGCAGCAGCATCTGAACCAGTGCCGGCAGACAGCCGGGGCTTCACGAAGAACTGGCACAAGTGTCAGGCCATATCAAAAGGGAAAAGCAGAAAGCAAGCTCTGAATTTCTGACACGCTCGAAATGTGAGGCTTCAGCTCCCAGGAAGCAGCACGTGGGATTGGGCAGCCCAGAGCAGTCACCGGAGAAGAGGAGACCCAACTGAAGCTGGACTCTCAGCAACCTCCTGGAGACAGCAGCTATTTACAGCCTGCCCTTCCCAGGCATCCTGCTTCTGAGCACTAAGCACATTTTCTGATCATGAAGCACATTTTCTTCCCATAAAGTTTCTTCCCAATTGGATTAGGATGAGAAACAGCGAGTAAGACACAACACTAAAAAGGGGTTTGTTTCTCCCCCTTAAATGCAGCATCTCTCAGCAGAAAGAGCTGTAGCCACCTGCTCTGCACCCCGAGCATGAAGAGCTGCTCCTGCCCTTGGGGAGCTCGTAGAAATAATAAGGAAACAAAACAATCGGAGATAAATTCTGCTTGTTATATAGAATCTACATATGGTTTTGATACCAAAAAGGTATCCATGTTTCCCTGGAGCACTTGCTAACTGAAGGATTTGATTTTTGGGATCACCTACACAAAACTTGTGCTGGTTGAACACAGCCTGAACTCCCCACGGGATAGCCCCGTCCAGCCCGCTGCTCCTTGCTCCATCCCCACGGGCAACACAGCCAGGGCGAGCAGAGACTGCTCCATATCCCCGCAGCACAGGTCACTCCATGTTCCTCAGGACAGTGCAGTGACCATCCAAAGTCCAGCAGTTACTTGCAGACAGGCAGAAATACCAGCAGCACCGGGCAGCGTTCAAACTCGATGACCGCCAGCAGCCGGTAATCCCATTTAATCCCACCTTGGCTGCCCTGCTCTCCTCCCTGTCCTCTGCTCCCGCTCGCCACCCACACTCACTCCGTGCCTCGTTTGGAGCACACAGGAACCACCTCCACGGCGTGGAGCGAAGATGACATTTGCAAACCATGATCTGCTGCATTTGATGTGCTGCACTCTTTTTTCTCCGTGCCCTTTGTCTTGTTTATTTGAGCACAAACTCATTAGGGAAAGGAACAGCATGGCTTGTACAAGTGAAGGGAAAAAGCTTGATGTACCAGCCAGGTAAACTGGGGCCTCAGGGCACTGCTGTGGTTCCTACTGGACAGCAGCGACACAGCTCGCTCCCTCCCTCCTTTCACTCGGGGCAGTTTCTATCTGCGAGCTCTTCGGGCAGCAGGAAGCCCCCAGCCTGCCCTGAGCCCCACACCCAGTCATGCCCCAGCCACCCCACCAGGTTTCTACCGGGGTGGGTTTGAAGC
Organism: Megaceryle torquata; assembly: GCA_024611175.1. Taxonomy (NCBI): domain Eukaryota; kingdom Metazoa; phylum Chordata; class Aves; order Coraciiformes; family Cerylidae; genus Megaceryle; species Megaceryle torquata. The sequence goes on along the minus strand of JANIJG010024126.1, from coordinate 24,617 downwards.
CCCAGGCCCAGGAGCGCTCTCGCTGCCTGCTCCCTCGCCAGCCCTCCCCCGGGATCAAGCCACACAAACCCCGTCACACAGCCCAGCCAGGGCCGAGCAGGGCGAAGCACCCGGCTTAAGGAGCATCACCGCCGAGGGCCTGCCGCAGGAGGATGATTCTGCGGTACAGGCACCTAGCAGCCTATTTTATTTTTGGGTTTATGTAAAAACTCTTTCTGCCTCAGAAATAAATCTGTTTATCCCAGCTCAGGAGGCAGGGCAGAAGCTGAAGATGCAGGCGGGGAGTTAACACATTCCTCCCTCAGCTGCAGGTGCAGAATGAATCCTGGGTGCAGCCCTCCTCGGGAGCCAGGCTGCTGAGCCAGGACATACCAGGCTAAAGCGTTTCCTTGACAACTCACCAGAAAAACGCTTACGGCACGGAAGCCAAATTACAGCGAGGAACAAGCAGGACAAGACCAGGGAAATGAAATTGAAAAAGGACTGATTTGTTTTCTTGTTTTGGATCAGCTGCACATAGGGGGAAAAAAAACAAACAACCAAACCCAGGACCGTTCTGGAGCGCAGAGCCCGAGCCGTGTGACACGGCCACCAAAAAAAGCAAACCAAAAATCTCATCAAGAGGAGCACACAATAGCTGACACCCAGCAGCGGAAAAGGCTGCAGCCGTTCAGCTCCACGTTCAACTCTGCAATTATGGAATCCAGCGGGATGCGCAGCCGAACATCTGCTGGATGGGAAAGGTGCAGCCTTATCTGAACACGGTGTTCCTGCTCCATTCCACGCTGCCGGTCACAGGAGGCTTGTGGAGCAGAATGTCACACGCTCCCCAGCACGTCCAGAGTGGCCGAGGCAGAAAGATGAGATGGTGCCAAGGTCAGGCACCCCGGCGGCAGCGGTAGGGATGCCAGCCTATGCCTCCACTCTGTATTAGGGCTTTCAAGTCCAAATCTGTCTACCAGGATTCACAGCAAAGCTTGATTAGGATTCATTAGAGTCAGCAAACATCACAGCAGGAAGAGTAACCTCTCCAGCTCTGCGCCTGGGATGACATCCAGGCACAGCAGCACCACCTTAGAACCACCATGCCAATTTAAAAGTAAGGCCATAAAAGGCTGAAGGACTTTGAAGTCAGGTTCCTCACAGACATCCAGAAGAGCTGGAGCAACACCCAGTTGCTTCCTTACCCAGGGGTGGGATAAGCTTCACACACCCTACTAGTGGGACCCTACCCACCAACACTGCTCACTGGAGCATATCCTGGCTGCTGGGAGAGCTGGAGCTCAGCTCACTGAGAAGGGAGAACCTCCTGTTGCCTTTCTAGTTGCAAAAACATCAGGGACCCGAACCCCGTGCATGACCCCAGGCAGCCCTTGGGACTCTGTGTGTTCAGATAGAGTTTTCAGCTGCCACAAGACCCCAGGGAGCCATTTCCCAACCCAGGTCAGAGAAGCACAAGACAGGCTTTGTACAGAATTCACTTCCCTCCTTTGTTTTCTAAGCATCCTTATCTCCCTGCCTGCAGGCTCTGCCTAGAAGCAGGATTCAGCACTTTTGCCGCCTGCAGTGTCCTAGCTCTGTGCAGAGAAAGGATGCTCAGCTGCATCCTCCGTGACACTATTCTCCAAGTGCCACTAACAGAGAGAAGCAGGAGCTGACTAATCCGAGGTTACACTCTGCTTGGCAGAGCATTTATTCTGCCCCAGATACCCAGGCCTTGCAGCGTGGCACAGCTCAGAGCTTTAGCTGCAGGAGGCTTAACATCAGGTTAACGTCAGCACCTCCTGGCCAGGTAGGGATTAGTGCTGCTGGAGGCTCTTCTCCACCATCGACCTTGGTGAGCTCCCCCTGCGAGGATCCCTGCCAAGGCTGGTACGAGGCACGGGACAAGGAACCGGTGGCTGGAAAAAGGCTAACTTCACTGCAGCCCAAAACTTCTTAAGCTGATAAAGAGCACAGGATGTTGTTACCGAGAGGGCAAAACTCCTTTATCTCGAGAGCAGGAGGATGCCTTTGCATATCAGCGAGGTCTCCTTTGTAAGATGACTTCTCTGGGTATCCCTCCAAAGGATCTCAGCCTGTCTTGGAAGAGCACTGACAAGGCAAAGAAGCTGTAGCACAGCAGAGCTGTAGCACAGCAGAGACAAGAGCTCCCAACTGCCAGCTGTACGAGACAAACTGTCCCCCCCTATTCCATCTCTCGGCCCTTTCTCACAGAGGGTTCTGCAGGTAAACAAAGCCAGCACCTCTGATCCAGGAGGGACAGACAAGTCAGATTGTTTATCACTTCCACCATCTAAAAGGGCCTTCCTGTAGATGTTACTTGACAGCTTACTCCCCTTGCTCATTCACCATCAAGAGTTACTCTCAGACTAAAGCACATGAAAAGAGCAGAATGCACCTCAAAGATACCAGCTCCCCAGATTTTCCATTTTCTGACCTCCTGAAAGACACGTTGAAATCCAGTTCACGAGACTGTTCACAGCAGGTGAAGAAATCTACCTGAAGTTTCACAATAACCACCTCCCACGGTACCAGCATATACACAAGTTACCCCAGTAAGCACAGCTTAAAAGCTTGGGAGCTCCACATCCCGACCAACAGCAACCTCGGAAGGGAGAACGGTTGTTCTGTCCAACTCAGCCTGAAGATGCACCTGGATTTTTAATGAGGTATTTCCTGATTTACTCCGTACCCAAAGCTGCTCAGCTAAATCCTCTAAGATTTAACTCTGCTCTTGCTAATGTCTCTTGACAGAGATTTTCTGAGGGTGCTCAAACACTGAAGACTTGAAAGGGGATTTCAGAACAGGGTCGCCTACAACATGCGTCACTGGATACAAAGTCCCTTTGCGAGGCTGCTCACATCAGGCTGAGTAAAGTCTCCTTCACAAAACAGTTCCAGGTTGCCGCGGGTGCTGCTGACAAAACACGTAGGGAGAGCTTTAAGGGCAAGGTCTGGGTGGGAGAGGAGCTGGGGAACATCTCTAACTTCCACCTGTTTAAAAAACAGATGTCAAGGCAAAAGTATCAGGTTGAATTTCTGGAGGTGTTTTTAGAGCATGGGTTTGTGATACAGCCCCTCAAAGCTCATGCCCTCAACAATTCAAATGTAGTTTTCAAGTTGATCAGGTCCCACTAAAAACAAGCAAACAGTAGAAAAGCAGACCAGTGATGCCTCTCTGTCTGGAAGATCTACTTCTAAATACACCTAAGCTTTTGCTGCCGTAACAACTAGAAATTCGAGCTCCCCGGGCTGCACGCGTGTCTCATCTGAGCTTGTTAGGCACTAAGCTATCAGAGATTTCTTGGCCTCATTCAAAATTAACCACCCTGCCTCACACGTGGCAGAAGGCCAGGTCTGGCTGGCATCACATCAGCGTCCCCTCTGCCCCTGCCTCTGCACCCTGCCACCCGCGCCTCTTCCTGCACAGATTTCACACAACCCATCTAAACCCTACTAGCCAGCTCCTTCCGAGCAAACTCTTCTTAATCCATGCCAACTACTGCAAATCCTTTCCTCCACGTGGATCCCATCCCTCCCTGGACCTCCTCGCTCCCCAGACTGAGGGGGCTGGTATCCAGGGGGTTCCAAGACTACAGTCACAGAATGGTGGGGGTTGGATGAGACCTCTGGAGATCATCTCATCCAACCCCCCTGCCAAGGCCGGTTCATCTAGAGAAAGTCATGCAGGATCATGTCCAGGCAGGTTTGGAAAGTGTCCAGAGCAGGAGACTCCATCACCTCTCTGGGCAGCCTGTGCCAAGCTCTGTCACCCTCAAAAAACAAGTTCCTGCTCATGTTTAGCTGAAATTTGCTATGTACAACTTCGTGTCCGTTATCTCTTACCCTGTCACTGGGAACCACTGGAAAGAGACTGGTCCCAAACTCTTGACTCCCAGTCTTTCAGTATTGGTAAGCATTAAGATCCCCCCTCTGTTGTCTTTTCTCCGGACTAAAAAGACACAACTCCCTCAGCCTTTCCTTGTGAGATGTTCCAGTCCCCTCATCATCTTCGTAGCCCTTTGCTGTACCCTCTCCAGCAGTTCCCTGTCCTTCCTGAACCAGGGAGCCCAGAACTGGACACTGTTCTCCTCCCTCAGAGCTCTCTGAACATCCACTGCAGCAGCAGCAGCTCTGGACAGACCACGTATCTGTGTTGTGAGACTGAGGAAGGAGCTCTAGGGCAGAAGCTACTGCCACAAGGCATGGGGGGGCTGCAGGTTAAGGGTAAATTTAAACTATTGCTCACCACCGTGTTCTTTTCCCACCAGCCTTGTTAAGGCCACTGCTGTTCTCTGTGACTACAGCGTTTTGGTTGGGTGCTCTTGCTCTGCTCTAACAAAGGCACCTGAACAGATGGAACAAAACAAGCGACAGCAGAACAAGCTTAAAAGATGAAGTGTGCTGCCAAAACTCATAACTCAAAGTTTCTCCAAGTAGTCTCCTCTCTCCCTGGGATCCTGGCTGCAGCACGGCAGCTTGTGACTCAGCTATCGGCTGAAAAACGTTACCTAAAATAAAATGATTTTTTTAAAAACACTTCTAGAGCTCTTAGTAGGAAACACAAACAAGTGAGACACACGACGATGGCAGGGAGAGAGAGCCTGGTGCCCACACTGGACTACAAGGCTATTTCAGCTGCGTTACACTGAGAAGCACAGAGAGGCTCCTTCAACACAGGTAACCACAAGCTGAGGGGAGGCTCTTTCTCACCCAGGTCAGTAAAGCAGCTTCTCCAGCCCAGCCCGGAGCTTTTCACTTGGAGGCTGAGCCAGGCATTTATTCTCTTTAACCCAGAGTGGCTCGATCCATTTATTTACTCATTTGGGAGCAAGCTCTGCTCCAGGCTCTGTACAGGTACATGTCCAAACTCAAGATGCTGAGGAACGAGCAAAATCCAAAAGAGCAGTTAGGCTCCCAAGCGCTGCCCATGCAGAACTGAGGCACCGGTTGTCCCCAAGCTCCCAAAGGCATCCCGGGTGCCGAGGACACTTCAGGTTTCCAGCACTTTTCCCAGAGGCTGCCGTACACCTTCATACCCAGTTCAGCCACAAGCCTCACTGCGAGCGGCACCATTCGCCAGGATTCAGAAGAGCAGAGCCCACGGTCACTGTCGAGTTGTGCTCACCCCTTGTGCTCACCCTGCCCTTACGCTGCCGGCACGGGATCTCGGAGCGCTCAAGGTCTTTCTGCAACGACTTTGTGTTTGACAACCGGCTGTTACTTGGCGAAAGAAAACAAGGTACCGTGAAACTGAACCGCAACCAGCTGGGTCAGCTCCGTTCCCAGCTTCCCAGAGCCCCCAGCTCTGGGTTTTGGAGCAGCCCCTCTTCAGCAAGGCAGCAGAGGAGAAAAGGCATTCACTACTCAGAAAGCTACAGCAGAAGACCATGAGGCAACAAAGACAAGTGACCATTGTGGGAAGAGCCCAGCTTGGCCACATGGCCAGCTCCAGATGCAACTGGGAACAGCTTCTCATCTCACAGGTCCTGAAACAGACTCCTGAACCATGAACAATGCCACTCCTGAGCCCTTCTCGGGGCTTTATTCAACATCTGCCCAATACAAGGAAAAACCGGGGATGCCTTATGAAGAACATTATTCTATAAACATATCCAACAGAAAAAATAATTCAAGACAGCAGCATCAAGTGAACTTCAGTCTAGAATTTCTGAACTACCTAGAAAAAAATCTCACAGGACCTTCAATACTGTTTGCTAAGACCTCAATAAAACCAGAATGAAGTAGTTTCCCTGAACCAAGACTCTACAAAGCATCAGCCAAACACACAATGCCACCGACTTGTGAACGAGAGGGGGACACGGCAAAATCTCCTCCTGCATTTGGAGAGAAACAAAACCCCAGCCAGGCATGCAGACGTACGCTCGCTCTGAAAAGCATCTCCAGCAGAACCCAGCCTCTCGCGCAGGTTTCCCCTCCCAGCTCCCCTGGTAGCTGCCAGTTCTCTGCTCCATGATGGCGATGTGTGTTGTAGGGTGGGAAGGAGAGAGAAGTGTGTGGGAACACTGGCCAGCAGCTACGGAACAGCTCTTGATGAGGGATGAGAGATCCACAAGGCTGACATGGGAAGTCTCATAGCTTAGACTCTACCTTTCCTGGCTCCCAACGGGGTAATCTTCTTCCAGGTGAGATGCCTATGGATCAAGCCTATGGATCTGCACCACAAAGCAGTGGGGCTCCTCTGGTCTCACCGGTGAGGCCAGGGAGATTTTAATGGACACGTTATTTTTACAAAGCACAGCAAAATGTAAGTTAGAAGGCTTAGAGCAATCAGGTGCCAATGGCTTTCCACAGGAAGAGGAAAAAGCAGGTCTGATGAAGCAGGACCATCCTGCAATACTGCTGCTTAAGGATGGACCTGACCACGTTTTGAAGCTCTGGATGGAGCAACACTTCTTGGATTCCTCTTCACCACAATGGGTGCATCAGTTTTGCCAGAACTTTAAGGCCAGCCACAAGGCAAAGGACGTTTGGAGACCATTATCTTGGCAAGTCAAAGCAACCAAAAGCAGGAGCTCTAATAGAACACATTAAGTAACAGGTAGCACTTGCCACTTCTGCCTGTAATATATTCCTTTGATGAGAAGCTGCCATGAAGACACATCCCTCCCTCCCACAGCCCTTGGATCAAGTCATTTTTTACCCCATCTCACCCTTAGAGATGAAGCTGTTTTTCACCTCACTGGAAAACTTGCATTTAAATTTAATTTCTTCAGACACTGTAGAAACCCACCTTGTTCTTCTAGGTTACGGTTTGCTTTTCAGGCTGGTCTCTACCAGTCTTCTTGTGCTTCTAGTTTTCAGTTCAGAAAAAACACCCATTTGAAATAAAACTAAATCGTTTTAAAACTGGGGAGTTGGGAAGCCACAGAATTTCCCTCTGAAGGTTTATAAACCTTCAATCTCAACACCTCGTGGAGGCTCACACATTGCCATCCTACCAGCACAAAATCAGAGCTTTTATGTATTCGACGAAGTTCCTCCCAAATCACCACACTCTTCGTAGCTGACAGAGCCCGGACAAGCAGCCCCCTACCAGCATTTCATCTTGAGAGGCTCTTCGATTTAATACCAGCCTATCCTGGCTACCTCTGCATCTGGTACGCGATAGGCAACCCAATTTATGATCCCAGAATCACTTTACATACCAAAGCGAAACAGCTACGGCGATTGCTGTCTACCTGAAACGTATCTGTCTTGCCTGGCAAAGTACGGGGTCTTTTTACTACATTTTAGAGACAGACCTACTTTTATCAGGATTTGGAGGCTCTCTGCAAGGGAGCTGCAATGAAGATTGCAATTACAGCCAGGAAATGCACGGGGCTGGTCCGTGAAGCCGCAGGAGCAGTAATAAGCAGCTTCAGGATGTTCGCTCCTTCAGTTTCTCATTTTCTTTAATAAGCATTTTCTGGCATTATCAGCGTAGAAGCCTCTTTCCCAAAAGAGCGTCCTAGATTCTTAATCCACCAGTGACTCCTACTTAATGCCAAAATGAAAACAAACATCCAAGCCTCTGAGACTCGGGTGGAGAAAGACTATGTCATCATTTCTCTTCCGTCAAGATTAATTTAAACCTGAAGAGATGCCGGTTTGAGAGGAAGCATCCTGGAATTAAAACCCAAAGGTACACATAATAAAAGCTACAAAAAGCAGCAAAATACGCCCCCCCCCCCGAAAAGTTTAATTCTCTTTTAATACAAGTGAGCACTGAAGGGAAAAAAAAAAATAAAATAATAAAAGTAAATGAAGCAAATCAATTGTTAGCCTTCCAGATCTCAGTTCTGCTCACTGAACAAACAGTCCTTACCGACACAAAAATTACTCCCTAACACGTGCTATTTAAACCCACAAATAATCACCACCTGTTAGGCCAGAGTGAAAAACTTTGCCTTATTCCTGGATCCCACCTAGGCGAGAGTTTGCCCTGTAACTGAAGAACATGTTTCATGCTGACAAGAGCAGCTTCGAGACGCTATAATTTTTCCTGCTGTCTTTGTTCCAGCTTTGAAGTTCGGGACTGGTTTACATCTCGCAGTTTGCGTTTCTGCCAGCAGATTCTGTGCCATTTTGTACACTGCCCCCGTCAACACGCAGCCAGGCAGATGGCGAGAGCAGCACCGAACCCATACAGAAAGGAAAACTGTCATTTTGAAGATGACACCCATTTAAAAGTGACATTTAGAGAGAAGAGAAGTGGTTGCAGGTATTACATCTGCCCTCGCAGCAGCGCGTAGGGCTTCTGATGGCTTTATCCTTTCCTCGTGGCGGGGGGACGCGCACGCTGCAGAACCGGCTGCACCGACAGAAACTGGGAAATCAAGACATCTGAGGGAGAAGCAGGTTTCACATCAGCATCTAAATGGAGCGGGTGGCTGCGTGAAGTGCCATCATGCTCACATTCAGGGAAGGAGCACTCAGCTAGATGATTATTTTAGCCAGCTGCCTCCCCTTGAAAAATGCAGTAATGGACAATTTTGCCTTGAAAAATCCACAAAATTTGGTCCATCAGATGTGCAGAGAGACTATAGAAAGAAAACTACTGCAGCATCTTTGTCATCAGCTGCTGTACCCTGCCCAGACTAGGAGCTTTGGTAGCATTTTGCTTGGGCCCAGGTCACAGAAAGCGACAAACACAAGGGAGCATTAAGACAAGGGCAGGTTTTTCCCTGTCTTTTTAGAGTGGGTTAGCAAAGTACCATCACTCCTGCCTTGTGTTAGAGTCTTCTCCACACATCAACCAGCACGGGAGATGCCACCAGCATCACAAAACCAGCGTGAACTTCAGTTCCCAACTCTGCGCTTCGAAGAGAGCCAGGCATCCCAGGAGGGAATGCAGGCAGCTGGAGACTCCAGCTAACCACCTTCACTGGCCTGTGAAGTGCAAACTTGTGTTTCTAGGACTTAGGCCAAGCCTGAAAGTTTTCCTTCAATCCCACAGATCTTCAGGACCTCAAGTTAAATTCACTGGACATCAGAGACAACCTTTAAGTGGAGTTGGGCTGCCAGCTTCGGGGTGGCCAGAAGCTGACCCACTTTGGATCAAGTGGTAAGGGCACCGAGCAGGCTCCAAGAGCAGGACACCAGCCGTGTCATCTCAGCCGCTGTAACCCCCAAGACCTTATCGAGCGTGGTGACGGAGCAAGCGAGCGGAACACGCTGCTGCCGGCGCTTCCATCGCCGATGTGCTCGTTGGTAAGATGGGTGGATTTAAGGTAGAGCAGCCTGCTGCGAGCCTTGCAATACTCTGGAGCTAGGTCTGGAGCTCTGGAAAGGTTTCACAAAATCTCTCAAAACTTGCCAATTACATAAAAGTATTTCTTGAGTGCTCTGAACCCTTTGTGAGCTCTATCGATGAGCCAAACAAAATTGCTCCCAGCGCTCAAGCTGGTCTATTTGGTGCCAAGCAGCCTCAATTGCCTGAGCTTGTACAGCCCTGGATGAAAAATGAAAATCCATTCAGCCCTTCTGAGCTGAACTCTGATCAATGGGGAGCTGAAAGGCTCAGAAAGGTGTTCGTACAGGTATTCACACCGTCACCGAAGCAGCACCGTAACCACACTGCTGCCCAGCCCCAAAGGGAGAAAAAACAAACAAAAATCCAGTAGCTCAGGAAGATGCTGTTAACTTGCCCCTTATACAGCATCAGTTCCACCCACAAACCAGGAATTCCACTGTAAAAAAAAAACAGGAATGCCCTGAAACCATTCATTTCATGCACAGAAACAACACTATTCCATTCCACTGTTAGTGGATTATTTTGGGGGGGTTGGTAATAAACTAGGAGGAAAGCCTGGAAAGATCACGAAATGCTCCAAAGGTAGAAAGCAGCGAAGGTTGTCCCACCTCATCGTCACCCTGAGGCGCACGTGGCCGGGACTCCATCCCGTCCTGCAGGAGGAGAGGAGGGGAACAGATCAAGCTGACCCACATTACTCTGATTTAAGCATCACTTTTATTCTACCTTCCCCCTTCCCCCCTCCCTTCCTGCCCCACATGGGGTTGAGCAGGAGATCCTCTGCTCAAGTGGCACACACGTGGGTGGAGGGCACCCAGCCTTAACCAGGAAGGCAGACGGTAAGGTTGTGCATCATGCTTGGACTCACAAGAGACAGAGATCGCAAGCGATGCTTTCTTAATGGTGATTATGTGCTTTTTTTTTTCATGTCAGTCCTCAACTCCATCAAGTTGTGCTTCACCCGTCTCAGTGGCCATCTCAGCCACTAAAATCCTGGACCTTAACTCACTTGGGGTGGCAGAATATAAAGCAGCACCTGAGAATGACAAACTCCAAGGGGAAGACAAGGATAACCGGGAATTCCGACATCACCTTGCCAGGCAGCAAGTGAAAGGGCAAAATTATCTTGACTAATTCTACTCTTGCAGAATCGTTACATGGTCACCAACGTGGTCCCATGCACTCAAGACCCCCATTTTGAAGGGCAGCATCACAGCATGTCCAGAGTTTGAACTACATTAAGGACAGGCTTCCAACGCCAGCCCTGCCAAACGGTTTTATGAACTCCTGCACCCGGTCTCAGGAGCAGCAGATCTCTGCCTCCTATGGAAAAAAAAACCAACCCATGAAACATCTGGAGAATTACTCGGAATTACTAAATTCAGTGAAAGAGTAGGGGCCCAACTGGCTCCCAGCCCAGCACTCCTCTTCCTCTGCTGATGAGCTGCCTTTCCTCCCAGAGCTCAGTGCTGGTTGAGGTTGAAGCACTTCCAGATCTTCTGGAGAAGAAATTAGGAGGTGTCCACCATGGTAAAGGAACAGAGAATTTGAATCTGAAGAGTCTGCAGTTTGGCAGAGCTTCATCAGAGAACGCACTGCCACCTTTGCATTGAGTTATCAGCTACTCTGGCTACATGGACCCTCAAGAGAACACAGATCTAATTCTGAAGGAGCCACCAAACCCCACCAGCAAGAGCTACCACAGGAACCAACGGGACCCCTGGAAATCCAGAACAGAGGAGCAGTGAAGCCTTAACAGTGGCAGCTGAAGCAGAAGGCAGCAGCTGAATTAAGCATCGTTCCCCTGCGTGGCCGGGAGAGCTCTCCTGCTACGCAGTCCAGTGAAAAGCAGCCTTTGAGTGACTTGGAGTTTGACCGGTACCAGGCTCCCCACCAGCCCCCATCACTAACAGCCCTCTCCCCACAGCGAGCTGCTGTTTTCACAACTGCAAACAAGGCAAAGCTGCCGGCCTCCTGTAATCCGTTAATTCCTCCGGGTTCAGGAGATTGAGCTGTTTCACACAGAACAAAGACCCGAGCTTGTTGCACGTTGCGTTCCCGTGCTCAGCTAATCTCCGGGCCCTTTCAGCTGCAGCAGCGTGTCTGCCCAGGTCCGTCTCGTGACCAACCCCGGGCCGTCACCCGCTTTCCTTTGCCGGATCCACGAGCCCCTTGTGCAGCAGGAGCAGCTCCAGGGCTGCGGGCCCTTCCTTTCCACAAGCTGCTCAGCAACGGGCAGGTCGGCGACAGGGGAGATGACAGAGAAGCAAACAGCCTGTTTCCAACTTCCTTCCTCTCCCAGGAAGTCTTTCCCACCCTCTGCAATAGCAATTTCTGCAAAGAAAACATGCAGACTCTGCTAATTACAGAGGAGATGAGGACCGGGCCCCTTGACGAGCCTGTGAAGTATTTTACGCTGCTCCCGAGGAGTGCAAACCCCACAGGCAGTGATTGGGCACTGTCAGGTTGGTTTTCTGCAGCTCCCGATCCGATGGCTGTAAAGTTGTCCCATCATCCAGCTCTTCCAACAGTCATTTCCCAGCGACTCAACTCTACAGAACACTCACTCTCCACGCTGCAATGTCGTTATTCTTCAAGTACCAGTTTTTTCACTCTGTTCCTGAGTTACAGCAAATATTTAAGAGAACCTTTCCCATTACACATTGTACACAGTTGTATTTTCTTAAACAGAATTAGGGAAGAGTGGAGGTTTTGCTGCAAAGGAAGCTGAAAGAGAAGCAAAGCGACTCCCTCATACAGCGTAAGACTCGCAGCCTCCCCAGAGAGGCTGAGATTAAACAAGTCCCTCTCTCCAGATTAAACAAGTCACGGTTAGCGGTGACCAGCAGCATCAGACAGGCTTTGAATGCTGTGGCAACCAAAGATGCTGAAGCCTCCAGACCTCCTCCCTGCTGCAGCACATCCTCCGACTCAGGCTGGGTTACTCACCACAAGCCAGTGCAAAAACCCACACGTAAGCTGGGCAAGCCACAAGAACACATGATGGAAGAAGACGACTCTTAATTAGAGGTTGACAGCATTTTCTGCTTAAATATGCGGGTGAGAAGAGAACAAGTGACAGAAAAGCTGCTCCAACCACTTTTAGCTTTTAATTACAGAAAATGTTTTCCAGAAAGTCCCGGGGTTAACTCAGCTACTGGCAGCACTGAAAAACTCACGCAAACAAGCGCCAGGCTGCTTACGAACAGAATATTTCTAAGACCTATCTAAAGGAGGAAAAAACCCAACATCCCCAACTCTTGCAGGGCTGCTGGACTGGCCAGGCTGCCCTTCCAGGGACTCAGCCCGCTCGGTACCCAGGGAGCCCGGGAGAGCCAGCAGACCTGCTCCTTGGGCACGCGGCTCCCGGGCGGGGAGGTGAGCAGCCCTGGGCTGCTCTGCTGGGAAAGTTGGTGCTGCTAAGAACCAGAACAAAACTCACCTCACGCAGGCCACCAGTTTGGGGTTGTTTCTTTGGGGTATTTTTCGTTTGTGTTTTTTTTTGGGGGGGGGGGTTCCTACATGACTCTCTCCTGCGCTTTTCTTTCACTTCAGCATTAACCAACCTTTTGTTTCCAGTCTCTTGGTTCACCTTTCCTCTCTGTTCCTGTCATTCTGCTGCCGCGAGCGGGTTCACATCGCAGAAGGCGGGGGGTGAGCAGCCTCCTGCACAGGCAGGGGCTCGGCACAGCACACGACTCCAGCACAGCACCCTTCCCATCAGAGCAAAAGGCAAGTGGCTGCACGGGCTCGCTGGGCGAACGCGGAGCGTGCACCATCAGCAGCAGGCAGCAAGCGCAGGGAAGGTGCTCGTGCCAGGAATTCTGCTTTGCAAGGACTTACTGAAAATGACAATATTTTGCTCCTTGGAGTTTCTGCACCAGCCAGAGATGGATTTAGAAATGGCGAACCACCACGTAGAGGTATTTCCCCTATCACAGCTACTTATTGGGAACTCATACCAAGCAGCTATGGCTTTGCACCTGCCTAATGCTTTAAAAATAGCTTCTGCCCAGCCCCACAGACGGGATCACAGACATCCAGTCTGTTGTGACTGAGAAATGCTGGTCCTGGGCACATTCGCAAGGAGACCCAGCTTGCAGGCCTAGAAGGCAACAGCTTGGGAGAAAGATGAAGGGAAGTGACACGCTCGACCGGGTTATTAAAGGAATTAAATTTAAAGGAGACTAGCAGAAATTTTGATTAGAGACCTGGAAAGACTTAACAGGAAACAAAAAATAAAAAAGAAACATCCAGGCCTCCTTCCACTGTTCTGCTGCTATTTATGAGTTCAAACACACAGTCACCCCTCTCCCTGCACATGCATCTTTGAGGTACAGAGGCCTCCACTTCAAACTCTCCAGGGTCAAAAGAGCACGCTCAAAACCAACAGCCTGCTCCGATACCGCCTGCTCCTGCCAGCTCCCCCGCACCACAGGCACCAAGGAGCATCAGGGAGGGTGCACCCAGGACTGAGACCATCAGAGGAGGGCAGGACCTGCTTCAGCTCCTGCCTTCCCACAGCCAGGCTGTGAGGGGGAGCATCTCCTGTGAGCAACATGACCAGTACTGCTGGGAGGAGCAGAGTGTGCGAACCAGCCCGCTGAAGGCCAATCCCACCTAAACACAGCCAAACCAACCAGCCTGCTGAAGGCCAATCCCACCTAAACACAGCCAAACCCTCCTCACACTGGAGTTCAACATTTCCCCCTCCAACTCCGCTGCTGACGTTCTCCAGTGCGGTGTAAAAAGTGCCACGCTGACTTGTGAATCGCGAGTTAATTACACCCACGCAACTCCTGCAGCTCCCGTGGGCACAGGCAGGAACAGGTCTCGTGCAGGGAAGGTCCCAGAGAGCACACGGGTACTGCAGCTGTGCTGGAAGAGAGGCACCCGCCAAGCCTCTATAGATTCATTCTGGTCTACAGGAATAGGCTTGGCAGCCCAAAAAGATGGACTGGAATAATCAAATGTGACAAAGGTGTAAGCAGAATGTGCAGAGATCCTTCGCATGGTGTCACACAGCCATGGCAGACCTATTTCTGGACTCGGCCGGCTGCGATTGAAGGATGTGCTCATGAAGAAAGTGAGCACTGGAATTCCTGCTGCTGCTTTTCAAGCTGCAACCACCTTATATGGGAAAATCGTATTTAATAAATTGCGCATCTGGCGAGAGCCCATAATGGTCATGGCAGCGAACCACTTCAATAATGGTTCCCAAATTATGCACTGCTCCTACTAAATCCACTCAGGTCATTCCCCAAGGAGCCCTTCTGGAGAGGCCCAGCAAGCGTCCCGAGCGGGACACGGCAGCAGCAGCTTTGCCAGCTGCAGATCCAGCGGCACTTTAAGGAGCTATTATATACAGGTCAATGCCAAATGCTAGTTAATGAAAATTAGATTAATCATTCTTCATCCTGGGTTCTCAGCCATTCTCCAGCCTGTCCTGGCACCGAGAGGCTCAGCACCCTTTGAGGCAGCACCCCAAGCTCCCTGCCACACCAGTGCTGCCCTTCGCAGCCCCCAGGCCCCATTGTCCAGCCTCCCTGTTTGTTTCCAGGGGATTCATATCTTAAAGGAGAATTAATCTGCCAGCGCAGCCTGAATTCTATTTTCATTGCCTTCCTCCCTCCTCAGAGCTGAGCTGTGACTTATTGACTGTGAAGTAACTGCAGGGTCTTTAAAAGTTCAAGGCACAGGGTGTTTTTCTGTCTGTTTTTGCCTCGCTGACTCCCTCTGTAATCATCTTTGCCAGCACCATTTCACAGGAAAGAGGCATGTGACATCCAACTAAGCTGTGAACCATAATCATGCTGGGGATGATGTTTACATTTGATTTTTCCTCAAGCTGATAAGCTCTCTCCAATTTCCCGCTCCATCACGTTGGTATGGATTGAACTGCTTGTGCCCCACGGGGTGGAATTCTCCTCTTATCTCTCATCTGCTCACTGCAAAAACTGCTTCCAGCAACCCTTCAAAAGTTACTTCAAAGTTATCACGGCAAAGCGGGAAGAGCTGCAATACCCTTCCTCGGCTGCTGCAGCAACAATCTCCCAGCGCTTCCTGCGGCTGCCTCACAGGAGCCACCAGCATCCAGCACACTGGGCACCACTGGCTGGGGCTGGGATCTCCCCTGTGCTATCTCCAGCTCTGGGTATAGAGAGACAACTGTTGAACAAGAGCATAAACACTTGTTAAATCATTTCCACTACCTAACGCAGAGGAGTTCAACCCTCAAGAACATGCTGGAAGCTTCTGCCCATAAATGATGGGCAAACTGCATCCCGTGTAACAGGAGATGTGAGACATGGACACAAATCAACTTTACTTCCCTGTCAGGCTGAGCATTTCCACCTTTGTGAGGAGACGGTGGAGACCAGCTCTGTACCAACAGCTCTCCGGCAACCTGAGCTCTGCTGGATAAAGTTTCCAGCCCCTGTGTCTGGGCTGCACCCAGGGTGGGGGATGGTGAAGTGCTCCTCTCCTCACCCAGCTGTACCTGCGGTCAAGGCAGCCCAGGCTGAACGATCCCAGTGTCCGCCCGTCACCCCACACACAGGCAGTGCCTCTGCTGCTGCCACACCAGCTCTGCTGTCCGCACCAAAACCAGCAAAAAGTCCCTTCCACTCCCTGCAGCCCCTTCCCAGGGCAAGGAGGTGCAGATTCGGGGAAGAGGCACGGGAGCCATCTACACCTGTCAGGTTGTGACACTCCCCTTTTAACCACAGCAGTTATAAAACTAAGAAACCTCAAAGCTGGGATCTCAGAAGGAGATGAATTGTGCCTGTGTGTCTGTGCATGAGTCCAGCTGCTGGCACTAAATCAGCATTTCTCCCTCAAAGCATATTACGAGACTTCCAAAAGCTTATTTCAGAAGCCTTCTCCTGCCTTAACTCAACCTACTATCAAGGTTTCCCTGACTTTCAGCCCCTCTCCTCCATCCAGTTTCACTCCTGTACCAGACTGACCGGCTCTCTTCTCAATATTTACTGAGTGCTCAGGGAAGGACCCAACCCACAGTCTGGACTAACCCCTCCATGGCTGTTCAGGAAGCACACAGCACGCAGCCCTCCTGGCTCCGGCAAAGAGCCAGGCAGCAGATTTCAGCTCCTCCAGTTATCGTTCACCAGCAGCAGCACTGGTGGTAGGGTGAGTGAATGGAAGCACCTGGACGGCTGGGTCACCAGCCCTGCAGCACCTCCACCGCTGCTCCAAACAGCGGCTGAGGCACCGGTGCTGCTGGTACCGACCTGGATTTGTCACCACTGGCTTTGAAACAGTCACGGAAATGAGATGGAGTTCAAACAGCCCCTCTCCAATCCCGGGCACACCGCTCAGCACACACCATCCCCATCTGCTGCAGCGAGGACCCCGGAGCAACCTGACGTGCCCCGGCAGCCCCGACACAGAGCGCGGGCCCGCGGCCGGGGGTAGCTGTGCCTCCTCACACAGCCCACCCGGGGCCACCTTTACCCCTCCCCAGCTTTCGTTCTCTTCCAGAACTTACTCGTTAAGTGCTGAGCACTTTGCACCCAGCCCTCCCAGGAGCTCCAGTTGCAAGCGCAGCTGAGGCCGAGTGACACAATTTGGATGCCACCCAAGTGAGGAGTAAGCAACCTGACTCGTAAAATCAAAGCAACGGTGAGACTACTGGCTCCGTTTCATGTCTCTTACTATCAGCGTAAGGTAAGACAGCCCACGGGTTTGTCAATTCAGATTTACTTGCAAAGGGAAGAAAAAACACACACTCCAGGCTTAGGCCTCTCCTGAGCATCAGTCTCTGCAGACACCTTGTCTTATTCTGAGCAACAGCCCCGTAACCCTCCCCAGCACCCAGAAAGGTGACAGAGAAATCAGAAGGATGAACAGTATTTTAACTGGTCATCAGCAAGAGGTTTTCTCTTTCTCTCCCTCAGCATCACAAGCTGCAGGTCCACCAGCCACACCACACCGGAAGAATGCTCCCAAAGGAGATGTGGGAGGGGTGGGTGAGGAGCAGGCTCAGGAAGGGCAAGCTGCATGCAGCCAGCTCCCCCCACCATCTTCCTCGCAGCTCCAAGGAACTGAAGCAGGAGGCCACGGACAGTTTGCAGCCTGCCTAAACCTCAGCACCTTACCAAAAACGATACATTAGATCCAGTCCCCGCGACGTGGCGGTGCCATCTATGAAATATTCACAGCTTCTGCTGCAATTTGTTCGGTTTTAGGAAAGCTAATGAGCCTCATTTAAAGGCCTGAGGACGAGGAGACTGCTGTCATAACACAGTCGAAACCTGTCTACGCTGTCACAGGCTCTGAACGAGCCTCGGGCTCAGACAGGTGCTGGGGAGCTTCGCATCAGGCCAACAAAGGAACGTGTCAGCCCAAGAGCAGAGCCAGGCAGTCTGATCACGTGCAAAATACAGCTCGCAGTTCTGAGGTTGTTAATGAACTATAAACGATGAGGCAGCGGAGGCGGGTGCACTCGCGCAGCCCCACGTATCTGATCCTGCCAAGCGAGGAACCCCGAATCTCTCGTTACCACCAGAGGCTGTGGCATCGGGCTGGGGGTCGCACCTGGCTTCCTGCACCCCGCCCCCCCTCCTCCCGGGATGGTGCTGCCCAACGACCCCCCCCGGCCAGAGGGGCCATCCGGACCCTCCGGGAGGGAGGGCTGGGAGCCGCAGCAACCCCACGAAGCGAGGCAGGGCCCTCCGCCTCCCCCAACCCCCCATCCCGAGCCAACACCCCCTGCAGACCCTCTCGCCCCCTGGCCCATCCCGGAGAGACGGGGGAGCGCGGCCCGGGGGCTCCCTCGCCTGCCGGGCGGCGGCTGCTGCGGCGCCGGAGGGACCCACTGCCGGGGGTACCGCAGCGCCCGGCAGAGCCCCCGGGACCGGAGGGCTGCGGGGAGAAGTCCCGGAGCCGGACAGCCCCAACCGTGCCCTGCACGCTGCTCCGGGGGTCGCGGCCGCTTGTCCCCAGCAAGCACCAGCCCGGGACACCCCAGGGCGGGAGGGGGGCTGGTGACATGGGGCAGCTCCAGCCTGGCCCCTGCCCGGTACCCAGAGAGTCCCGGAACCGTTCCCGGTCCCCGGGGGCAGGGGGGGAGCGGCTGCTGGACGGCACCACGCGGTGCCCCGGTGGGGGGGGGGGGGGGCGCCGACCC
Organism: Megaceryle torquata; assembly: GCA_024611175.1. Lineage (NCBI taxonomy): Eukaryota > Metazoa > Chordata > Aves > Coraciiformes > Cerylidae > Megaceryle > Megaceryle torquata. The sequence goes on along the minus strand of JANIJG010024126.1, from coordinate 6,210 downwards.
CGGGGGGGGGGGGGGGGGCTGGACCCACCCCCGCCCCCCCCGGGGGGCACGGGGCCCCCCCGCGGGGGGCGGCGCGGGGGCGGCCAC
>JANIJG010024124.1:23735-52969 GCA_024611175.1 Megaceryle torquata | reverse complement strand
GAGCAAGGAAAATATTATTTTTAATACTTTATTTTAGATATTTCTGGACAAAACTGCATTTGTTCAACGGAGAGTCCATCTCATTATTTTAGTAGAGAGATGACCAAAGATTCCTTAATCTGAAACTTTGTACACAAGCCCTTTGTGAAGCCCTCTGAAGGAGAAGTTTATTTTCCCATCTTTTGTTTTGTTTTGGTTTTTTTAAACTAAATTCTTTCTTTCTTGAAGAATAAGTTCCAATAAAGTAGCTAAGAAGTGGAGTCATAAAGATAAATCCCCAAGAAATATATACAAAGTAACACTAATATCCTGGGGTGCATTAAGAAGAGTGTGGGCAGTAGGACAATGGAGGTCATCCTCCCCATCTATTCTGCCTTGGTGTGGCCACATCTGGAATACTGTGTCTGGTTCTGGGATACCCAGTTCAAGAGAGACAGGAAACTACTGGAGAGAGTCCAGCAGAGGGCAACAAAGGTAACGTCTCTCTTATGAAGAAAGGTTGAGAGAGATGGGACTACTTAGCCTGGAGAACAGAAAAACGAGAGGAGACCTTATCAGTGTCTAAAGTGTGGGTGCAAGGAGAATGGAGCCAGACACTGTTCAGTCGTGCCTAGTGACAGGACAAAGGGAAATACAAACAAGCTGGAACACAGGAGGTTCCATCTAAATATGAGTGCATCACACTGTGACTGTGACAAAATCTTGCAACAGACTAATGAGGGAGGTTGTGCAGTCTCCTTCTCTGGAGAAATTCAAAACCTAGTGCTCTAGGTTTTGCTTCAAAAACCTAGTGTGCTTCAGGGAAACCTGCTTTTTTGAGGGGGTTGGACTAGGCAATCTCTAGAGGTCCCTTGAAACACCAACAATTCTGTGATTCTGTGACTCTGTAATATTGCAATTTAAAATACTTCAAGAGTTAAATATCAAGTGGCTGGACTTGAATTAGAATAGAATTCCCCAATAACTGTAGGAAGAATATTATCCTTCGAAAGAGTGTCTCTGAAGTGTTACCTGGTGCTTGTTCCAAGAAAATATTTTCATGACATGCCTACAGTCAAAGCAATGACTAATTGACATTTGATTGATAACTCTAGTTATTTTGGAAATCAAATAATTAGTATTTTGCTCAAAGTTGAGGACACCCTCTACAGGATAACATATGACATAGTGGAAAACAGTGGTGTGATGACTGATTATTTAAGCAGTATAAATAGGAAAACAGGGAGTTAGAGTGAACTACAAATAAGAAATGATACATAATAATCAGCTGGAAAGATGATGGCAAGCAATTTGTATTTCATATACAAAGAGGAACTGAATGGGGTGGATCCCCAAACATTTTGGCTGAGATTCTCAAAGATGGATGCCTTAGGGCCTTTTCACAGATTTCAGAACCAATTCATTTTAGCACATTGCAACAGTTGATGCATTTTATTAATTTGTGTTTTGTATAATGAATTTCTAATAGTGTTGTTTCACTTGCATTTATTCTGTGAAAGAAAAGGTATTCCTTTGAATACCTTTCAGACCAAGTTCTATTACACACTGGAAGAGTTTATTCAGGTTTTTTGGGTTTTGGGTTTTGGGGTTTTTTTTTGTCTCTCCATAATCATGCCAAGATAGATTGCAAGAGCACATAGTCTTTTACTGCTACAGATTTTTCAACTATGAAGTAGGCATAAAGTTCTGTGAAAGAAAAACACTGTTGCATGTGTTTGTGTTTATGAATCAAGCATCCTAAGCAAATGAACCAGAGTTGCAAGATGAGAGCAACTCAAGTAACTGAATAACTCTGCAAGCCACCATCCATGCATATGTTTTTAAAATGAGCACCTCAAGGAAGAGAACTATTCAGGAAATAATGTGTCAGAGTAGATGTCAAGCATCTCCAGAAAATAGAACACTTAAGATACTGACTACTCATGATATGAATATCAAGGCAAAGCAGCCTGTTTTCTAATTATTTCTCTTCTCTTCTCATGAGCAGGACAATAATAACAGACAGTCAAGAGCAACTAATGGTATTACATTGGTGGCATATTTGTGGATCAGTTATTAGACTTGTACACTAGTCCTTGGTCTCCTGAGAAATGGATTAGAGGCAAGTATGTTGCTGTAACTTGATTATTCAAACAGGCCTTGAAGGATGACAGGTTGCAACTTGATACCATCTCCTCTTGTCCTATCAGTTGTGACTGAGACTGAGACCCACCTGTCTACAACCTCCTTTCAGGTAGTTGCAGAGAGTGCTAAATCTCCCCTCAGCCTCCTTTTCTCCAGGCTAAAGAACCCTCGCTCCCTCAGCCTCTCCTCATAGGACTTATTCTGAAGACCCTTCACTAGCTTCATTGCCCTTCTCTGGACCAGCTCCCGTACCTCAATGTCCTTATACTGTGGCGCCCAAAACTCAACATGATACTCAAGGTGCGTCCTCACCAGTGCTGAGTACAGTACATTCCATTTCCTTGTTTCCTATCACACCTACATCTCCAGTGACTCCCTTGAGGAACTTGTAGACTGTGATGAGGGCACCCCTCATCAGCCTTCTCCTCTCCCAGATGAATAAACCAAATTACCTCAACCATTCCCTGTAAGTCTCATCCTTGAGACATTTCACCATCTTGGTCATTCTTCTCTGGACATGCTCCAACAGTTTGATGTCCTTATACTAAGGCAAACAAAACTGCACACAGTATTCAAGGTGGGGCTGCATCAGTGCAGAGAAGAGTAGGACACTCACCTCCCTTGACTGGCTAGCTATATTTGTCATCAGACTAGACCCCCATATCTCCAGCCTCTCATCCTCCCATTTGTTTGTATAACCACAATTGCCCTACCACAGATGGAGAATTCAGCACTTGCTCTTGTTAAATTTCTCTTTCATTTTATCTAAAGTTTTATTGTATGTAAATCTAAATCTCTTTTCTTGATACCTTCTCTCTAACTTCCTGCATAGACCTCCAACACCATATATCTATCCCATTTTTCTCATTAGAAACTGTCAGTAGATTTATTACAGTCACAAAAACAAGATCTTTTTTTCCCTTAACAACTCTATGCCTCTTTACACCCTATTCCATTTCCCAATAAATATGCTTTCATTAGTTTCAATATATTTAATTAAAATATTTTTAGATTATGCTTTTCTTGTGGTGGATGGTGCTTATATGATTAATTTTGAAACACCTGGTAACCATTTTTCTCAACAATATACATGTTTGGATTAAGGATCATACTCAGATATCTAATCCTAGGTGTCAGTGACAGAGGTATCTAACCTCTGGCACAGTTTACATCCTAGTTTAGTATCCTGTTTTAATCAAAGGACATCAGGTCAGTATAGTGAGTCTAGATAAGTGTATTACTGACCATTCCACTGCTGTCTGAAAATACCTGTCCTCTCTAGAGTAAAATGAATAGCTATCTGTGTTGACTAAAGACTGCATTCATCTTTCCTGAAGAAAGCCTATTGCCATATGAGGTGAGCAAATGTAAGTGAAGAGGGATGAAAGATCAGACAAAAGGACTTGTGGGAGACTTTTACCTTCTGGAATAAAGGCTGTATGTCTGAGGAAGTCCTAGAACACTGTAAATGCTAATAAATGTTTAGGTGGGAGTAATTAAATTAAGCTCTAGACCACTGCTGATTGTGTTGGATAAATGTGTATGCATGTGTGCGTGAGTGCATGTGGCAGAGAGTAGTAGAAAGGATTACTCTAATTAAACACATTATCTAGGCTTATGAAGAAAATGTTGAGATTATAATTTCATAATTTAAAGAAAAGATGAAGTAAAAAGGTTATTGAGATCCTGATTGTAATGTTTCAAAACTTCAGTATTGAAGTCCACAGCATGTGTCATTCCAGGATGTTTGATTTCATTAGTCATCAAAGGCTTCACAATGTGAGGCAATATCCAAAATAAAGTAAGTATGAAACACTCAGTTTTGGACTGTTCACCTCAAATGTAGTCTAGTCCTTTAAGGTTAAGAAACATTTGTTTGGGATTCTTGTTTATTTTTCTTCCTGTTATATTAAATTTCTGATATAAAACATGTCTGTAGAACATTTATGGCCCATCTGTAATATTTTATTTCTGCTGCTGCTTCCTTCTTACACTTTTCCCTGGCTCCAGCATGGGTCCTTCCATAGACCACAGTCCTTCAGGATAAGTCTCTTCCATTGTGAGCTCTCCACAGGCTGTAGTTTCCTTCAGGATATATCTTCCTGCTGTAGCATGAGGTCTTCCATGGGCTGCAGTGTGGAACTCCTCACTTTCAAGCACTGTTTTGCCCTTTCCTAAACATGTTATGACAGAGGAGCCACTTTGTCTAAGAGGCTCAGCTGTGCCCTGTGGTGGGGTCCACTGGAGCCAGCTGGAATTGTCTGCATCTGGCATGGGCAGCCCTGGCCTCTCCTCACATTGGCCACCCTGCAGCTCCCCACCTCCAAAACCCAGCTGTGTAAACATAATACAGATGTGTATATATAATCCTTGCTGATTTGTTTAACAGAGGAGAAGGTATACATCTACTGATATTGCTCAGTTTTCAGGCATGTAAAAAATTCAAGTATCCCATATGGCTTAAAGTTTCAAAAAGTCAACTCTACAGTGAGGGTTTTCTCTAGTTCTGGCAGTGCTAGATGAAGTAAACATATAGTGGTATCCTAATGGTGATTAATCAACATTACTTCCAGTGGAAAACAGGAAGAGGTTACTAGGACTACAGTACTTTGTCATGATTCTATAATACTTCAAAGAGGTAATGTTGAGAGAACTTTCACTAAATTTTGTGTAACACTTTATTTCCTCTTCTTTTTTCATCTGTTAGATTATAACTGTAAGACTTTCTTAAAGGACACTGGTGATGCACATTACACCATCATAAGCACATTTTGGCTTCAGCAGCATTCCTGTAAAATTTCCTGGGGTCTTCCTCAGCTGTTTTATACACCAACATAATGAAAAATGAGTAAGAGCTACCATTTGTTGTCAAAGGCCTCTCTTCCTGCTCAAATGTTACAGAACAGCTTGCATCCCTACTGTCTGAGAAGTATGTCTAAAAGGCATAATACTGACCCTCATTTTCCCCAGGGCTGCCTATGAAATGCCTCAGATAGGAGCATTTTCTTATTCAAACCCAAACGTTCAGAAATATGAAGGCTATACTGAAGTGGTGTTTCTCAAGTTTGAAAACACAGCTTTGTGTTTTACTCTCCAATGAATTGGGGGCTTGTTGCAGTTTTCAAGACTGCAAGGACTAGAGGGATAGCGGTGAAAGATTATGTAGAATGTAAGGAGACAAATCTGTTACACTCCTATCTGTATGGGCTTTTGGCAACCAGACTTTCTTGAAGGGAGCTGTGTAGGATGGCTGAAAATAGAGCTAAGAAGATACACACCAACTGAGGAATATGGATGATCTGGGATCCTGTACTTAAGCTCACTACTCTTTTATTTATCAGTGTAGATCTACTCAGGTATCTCTGCCCATAATACTTCGGGAGAAAACAGCTTTTGAATTTTGACATTAAGATAGGATAATAAGGAAAAAAAAGTTTTAAAGACAAAACTCCAGAGACTACTGCACAAAACAGCATCAGCACTCTATAAGAAGGTAATGTTTGAGTAAGAATTATTGAAAAGGTTGAGCAAGGTCAATACAGAGTTTGGTAACTTTATTTATTTATGTAAGTCAGGCTCCAGGGATTGACTCCCCCATGAGCACTGTATGAATAATAGTGTGAACACAGACTGAAATGAGCAGTGTGCCCGCTCAGGACTTTATTCACAGAAGTTTTTCCCAGAGATACACATAATATGAAATACAAGAATTGTGTACTTAAATCAGCCTAATATTTCCAGATTTCAATTTTGCTTAAACAAAATCACCTCCAATTCACCAGATGAATCATGGTAGGACAGTGATAAATACAATCTGATCTTACATACATCTTCCACCCACCTGTCTCTTCTTCTCGGGCTCAGCTCTGCTACTTCCTCCCACCAAACAGTGCAGAGGGAAGTGAATGGATGTTGCAATCAGTCCCAGTCCATTTCATACTGTTTCTGCAACTCCTTTCTCCATGGGGGAAAAATTCCTCACAGTCCTCCACTGTAGCAACATAGCATCCCTCCCACAGCAGACAGTCTTCCACAAACTACTCCCACCAGCACTGGTCCCTTCCATGGGCTGTAGTCTTCCCAGAGATGGATCACTCCAGCACAGACTTCCTTCAGAGTCATGGACTTCTTTGGGACCAGTTCCTTGCTCCAGCATGGGGCCTTCTTCCACGGACTACAGGTGAGATTCTTCTCTACTGTTATCTCTAAGGGCTGCAAGGGCTCAACCTGACATCTCACCATGGGCTGAAGGGCAATGGCTGTACCAACATGCCTCCCCACTCCTTCCTCACTGACCTGGGTGTCCACATGGTTCTCTCTCTTCTGTCCCATTTCTTTCCCAAATGAACCCTAAAATAATCTTCCCAGCAGGTTTTCCCCTCTTAAATACATTATCACAGAGGTTCTGATTGGCTTGGCCTTGGCCAGAGGAGGGTCTGATTTGGAGCTGGGGGAGCTTCTCAAAACATGACAGGACCCATTCAAGTAATCCCCTCCCCAGCTACCCAAATGCCTCCAGACACAAACCCAACATACAGATCCTACGGACTTTCCCAGGAGTAAGCCAAATGGACACAGATTAACTTCACACAAATGTATAGTGCTCTCATTGTGTAAAACTGAAGAACACATGTCTCTTATGAAGATGCTTATGTAGGTATAAACTATTATTTACCACAAATTCCTGACCAATAAACTATTAAAAATATCATGGAAATATGTGTTTCTATTCTGATAGCATAAAAGCCTATTAGAATCTTGCTTTTCACTGACTGGCACACTAGGGTTTAATCCTGTGGCTATGCAGATTTAACTAAAAAAAAATTGGAGGACAGTATACCAGAGCAAGGAAAGGGCAAACAGAGTATTTGTGTTAATGTTTTCATTTTGAGACCAGAATTCAGTACATCCCTTCAGATTGTATGCTGTTTTTAACCTTTCCTTTTTGTGATCTAATTATCACTACTAGATCTTGGATCACACTAAAACAAATCACATTTTTTAAAAAGTTCAAGACCTGGTAACCTGAAACAAATATTTTTATATGGAAATAATAATTTCAAAGTTTTTAGATGAAACTAGAGTATACAGGAAATGAAACATTTTGTTTACTTTCAGCATTCAAAGAATTATATTTTGATTTTTTTTTTTTTTAAGAAGTACTTTAAAATGCTGAGAGGAATATTTAATTTATAAGAATGTTGAAACAAAGGATTTTGGAGGTTCCAAAATGTAATGTTTCTTTGTTAAGTTGTCAGAACGAAATGTTTTGACATTTAAAAATTATTTCTTTCTTCTAACCACAGGCATTTGCAACATTTGTAAATGGAATTTGATCTCCTAATAACTTCTGTTTCCTTATTTCTTTATTTTTGATATTGTTCCAACCACCCAGAAAATATTAATTATTTACATTAGGATCATTTCCTAAATCTGCTAAAGGACTAGTCCTCAGATAGCAGTAGTGACTGTATTAATTAGTTGAGGCTATAAGTATTCAAAGCCTTCTAAATGCTGTGCTTTTCTGTAGACACTGAAGTTACCCACTGGTTTTGAAAAAGGTGAGTCACAGTGACTGAATGTCAGAATTCGGGAGAAGGGAGTGATCTATTTTTAGATTATATTACTAGGCTTTTTCAGAAACACTCTAAATTAGTCCAGTGAATGACTCATTCTACCTCTCTCATTTATCGTATGATGTTGAATGTCCTCTGCAATGCCTATTTCTGTTGACAACTAGGTTAAAGAAGTTACCTAACTTTTCAGTGCTTAAAATCTGTTAAGTTGAGCCTACTATTTTTTATATATGTAATAAAGGAAATCCCTCTGATTATAAAAGTCAATGAGCAGGATTCTGCTTCTAACTATAGATGTCTAATTCCAGTTTAGATATTGTGAAATAACCTGTTTGGATGTCAGCTGATAAGGTATTTTTTGCAGGGGGGGGGGGGGGAATTGGTTGGGGGTTTCTTTTGCTTATGGTTTAGTGTTTGGGTTTGTGTTTTGTTTTGGTTTTGGTTGGTTGGTTGGGGTTTTTTTGTGTTTTTTGTTTGGTTAGTTGGTTGGTTTTTAGTTTTGTTTTGGTTTGGAGTTTTTTGTGTGTTGGGTTTTTCTTTCCTTATAAACATACAGGTCTTTAGAAAGTCAAGTGTTATGCCTGCAGATTCAACCACAGGTATTGTACAGCCTTAAGCTTACACAGTAGCTTTATGTTTAGCAGTGAAATCTCATTGTTAAAATGGCCTTTGCACAGTTTCCTAAAGACAGGACTCCAGTGTCAATTTAGGTATTAAGATATTTCAGGTATCTTATTGCAGGCATGTATGACATTACATGAATATTTCCATTGATCATGATGGGAATTTAGAAATCTGGCTCATATCTATACACCTATTTTTACACCTTTATTTGGATATCTGAGTCCTGGTTCTGAATCCCACCCTTGCTGATGTTGAAAACAAACAAACCAAGTAAAAACCTCTTAAAACTAGCCAATCAAAAAACACAACACATTCAAGTCTTTGAGAAACAAAGAAAAAACACCCTGAAATTGTATGAATCATCTTTAAACCTTTATTCTTCTAATACAGCTAGAATTAATGATTTCCTTTGTAACATTTTTGTGAATAAAATTATAGAGCCTAAACAAAATATTACTATGTGAGAACCACAAAAAGCCCTTCAGAGTCTCCTGAAAGAAATGCAATTTCTCTTTGATAGTGTAACTAATTTTCTCAAGAGGGTACCTGTAATTTGTTAACACACTGATTTATTTTCCTAAGGGAAAGATCCAGTTTTCAGTTCTGGTAATTTGTCACCTAGCCACTACAAAAATAACACCTATAAATTTGCTTGGAGACCTGCTCAGTCTAAGAACAGAAAAGTCATTTAGTAATCATAACATATACTCAGAGGAGCTGCTATCTCAAAAAAATGCCACAGCTACCTCTCTAACATACTCTGCTAACAACTCTCCATAATGGTTTCACAGCATGTGAACAAGACTGCTCCTGCATGCCACATGTTTGTAGCAATATAATGCTGCTGAATGTCACTTGCAATTCTTTTTTTTTTTTTTTTTTTCCCTGTGTGTGTGTGTTTGGGTTTTTTGTTTGTTTGGTTTGTGTTTATTTTTGTTTGCTTGTTTGTTTTTGTATGCATGTGTTTGTTTGTTTGTTTGTTTGTTTTTCATGAGAAATCCAAAAGCTCCAGCTGGCTTGTCTCATTATGGAAGAGAAGAAAGAGGCCTGAGAGAATGAGAAATTTTATCTAAGGAAACGTCACTAATATGTTGTTTATGGTAATAAGTGCTAAAACAGAACACATCTTAATACTGGTGTTCATCTCATTCTTGATAAATTACTATTCTTTTGAAGGAAAAAGTAAAAACTGAAATTATTATACTGAAAGTAATTTTTTTGTGAATCTGCACTCCAAGCTGGCTTTTGTTTTGCTGTTTTGTTTTTTTTTCTTTAAAGAAATAGACAAATGACTATTCTAATAAGAATGCAGAGCAATTAAAAATAAATTAATAAACATGAAAGTTTTGTTCTTCTTAACATTTACTCTTTCCTGATAAAACTAACCAAGTGGTTCCAGTTCTTTTGGGATTTTATTGGAAAATAGGGAAAATAATGGGAAAGGGTTAAAGAAATATATGTCTGTGGTGGGGTTGACCCCATGACCCCAGCCAACAGACAAACAGCCATACAGGCACTCCCTCCCCCCTGCCCCCTTCTCCCAGCACACCTCAAGAATCTGGAGGTGACAAAATACAAAGGAAAAAAAAAGAGAGAAACTTCATGGTTTGAGATAAAAACTGTTTAATAGATGAAGGAAAGACCAACCAGAAAAGCAAAAGAAATTTATCATTTCCTCCCATGAACAGATGAATACCCATCCTGTGTCCAACAAAAGTCTGTCTTGGAAAACAACTCCCCGTCCCCACATCTTCTTTCTTTACTCCAGCTTTTATTGCTAAGTATGATGTTATCTGACATAAAAAAATCCCTTTAGTCAGCTTGGGTCAGCTGTCCCTGCTGTGTCTTCTCCCAGCCTCTTGCCCACCGTCGGCCTACTCACTCAGGAGGGCAGAGTGGGAAAAAAGAGAAAGTCTTGTCACTATGCAATCACTGTTCAGGAACAGGTGAAACACTGGTATGTTATCAATGCTATTTTAGCCACAAATACAAGCTGAACAAACCAGCTGAATCAACATGCCTTGGTGTTAGTAGGTATATAGGAAGGTATGAGCCTGTGTGTAAACATTCTGAGTTAAAACCACCTCCTATACCTCCTACATCACACTTTCCTACTCTGTTCCAAAATTATATCCTACCCAAAGACTGGAAATGCTGTCAAAACTATAGTGCTCAATGGCAATTGATGGTATGCTCCAAAACTGCATGTGTAGAATTACGAAAGATCAGAAATGTTATATTACAAAAGGTTTCTAAAGTAGATGTTCTTTTTATGAAACTGGTAATTTGTGTAGGTCATCAGATTAAAAAAAAAAAAAAAAAAAAAAAGAAAAAATTAGAAGAGATATTCTATATTTGGGGATTAAAAAGCAATTAAAGTATTTATCGTATTCCTCAAATTCTTCTGGGAGTTCCAAAGTGACATTTTTCCATTGCCTTCACCTTCATAGCAAGTATCAGTTTCTCCCTCAGGCAGAAGGTGAAACTGCATTTGCAAATCTGTTCAAGAAACTGAACAGTTTATGCTTCAAGTGACTTTTAACTTGTTGCAAAGCAACCATCTTCAACTTCTGTCCAAATTTGTAGAGATTATTTCCAGTTACAATATATTTAATAAGTAATAGGTTTAATTTTGATTTTTGCTCTAGCTATGATTCTTTCAGTGGGGCTAAGAACAAATGGTTCTAAAGTCAGCTGTGCCTTCAAGCTGTTTGGACAAATAAACTGTAACCAGAAGAGTTTCTTCCAGTCAATTCCTAGACTGTTCAGGGAACAAACATTAATCCACACAGTGGAAAGTCTCAAAGGATTACTTCACATTTTGAAAATCAGCAAGAAAAGTGAGGTGGAACGAATCAAAACTGGAAAATAAATACAAAGTAATAAAATGTCTGTGTTTCTAACAAATATTCTAGGAGGTGTAGTAGATATAAATTATGGTTATAATATTTGTGCAACTCAAAAAATTAGAACAAAAGAAAATAATTATTCACTGTGGTCCAATAGGGTGCTCAATTGTTGAATTTACTCCTAAAGTTCTCTGTATGGACATTATAGAGTGATACTTGCTGCTTAAAGGGACACTGGAAAGCTCATACAGTGTCAAGAGCTACGAAAAGCAAGGCAGTAGCAAATACTGAGCATGAGGTTGTTTCAATGTAATTAAATTTGACATCTAACTCTCTACATGGAAGGAATAGGATTCAGTTACAGTATCAAGCAATTCAGTCTAAGTATTTAAATAGCAGTGTGTACATTACTAGATAAGGTTTAATTTATATATAGATGTGTATTGCCATTTGAGGTGCCAGTTTATCCACCCTGACCTCCAGCTGATGATACAGAGGAATATGGATTTTTTTAAGGTGATGTGTCTTCTTTTTTAATCCCATATGTTTTACAAATCCTTAGAGGTTTTAAATACTACTCAACACTTACATGTGACAATTGAGCTCTCTGTGTTTAAGCTTTTCTTACAGACTTAGTGGGCTATATATTTACTTCCCTTTTTAAACTTCATTGCTCTAAAAAGTGGAGAGTTTCTCGAGTGCTTTGGCTTATGAGCTAATTCAAAAAGGATAGTCTGGACTTTTACATTGAATTGCTAGAAGTTAAGCAGGGATATACTGAGATGTTTTTGATAGAGATAGACTTCTACAGTTATATACCTGAACTAATATGAAGAGATCTTTGAGAAGAAAACACTATAGAAGACTGCCCCCTTCTAATTCTATACTGGAAATTACAGATGTGATATTCCCCTAGTTTTATCTGACTTCAACTTATTTTCCTTCCACCTGCTCAGGTGTCATGTCTGTGCAAAGGCAAGTATTTCTTCAGTTACTTGCACTTTGGTGGTTTTTACACTTTCCTGAAATACAGTTTTGTTTCTGAATCCTCTTATGCAGAAGACAGTACTGAGCCTATTTTCAACACATCATGGATGAGCACTTCAATTTACACAGTATTTTCTGAAAAAGGTGGGAGGCACTGAACTTCTCCTTTGCCAACTTTTTAGAACAAAAGTCATCATGACTGCTGTGCTTTGAGACAATTTCATGTTGACAGGCTGAGCATTCTGAGCTAATCATCCTTTGAGCCAGACTGGGACTATTTCTATACATTTTCTTACTTCAATTTGCTTCCTGGTCATTGGTATCCAGGTAAAGTTCAAAAGTTACCCAATAACATCTCCCAACCTCAGCTGACATCAAGGGTTTTGCTTGCTACACTATGATAATTTTGTTTGTTGTACCAGTAATAAAAAAACCGCCTCAAAACATATTTAATGAGTTATAAACCCATGCACGATAGGATACATATTTGTCCACTCCTGGACTCAAATCTGGAATAAGAACAATATTTTTCTTGGTGAAGAAGCCTGACCTGGAGCAGAATACAGCTTGCCTCAGAACCTCTTGATGTACTGACTACAAGGATGGTAATCAAACTGAACAGCTTGATTTAGTAGACATTTGTCCTGGACTCAATTTTACAAGAATACATGTGTCACTGACATGAAAAGCCTCTCAAAAGTCTTAATCCCACTACATATAAACAGACTTTTGTAGGAGAAGGAAAAGATTTATTCTTCATGCAAAAACTGTGCCTTGTTAACTGTCAAGTCTTTCTTCACAACATGTGGGAAATAAAGTAAATGGGGATATCAGAATAGAAATGAAAAAAAGAAGAAAACCCATTACATTCAACATTAGTGCCAGAAAAGGGTAAATAATTTGGTAGAAAATCATAATATTAAAAAAATATTTATTAATGCCATGATCCAGATAGGATCATAGTTAAATTCTATCAAACTTCTCAGACCAATGTTATTAAGATTCAGAAACAAATCTATTTTTTTTTCCATGTGTTAAAAATAAAATTACAAACCCTCATGCTTTCACCACTGCAGTATATCAAGCTTGTTTGATGTTTTTATGGGCTAAGATGTCTAATATCCCTTTTTGGTAATCACTGTCACTTACAGTAGCAGATGTTTTATTTGAGGAGGCATTTTGTTAAATTCCGAGTAGCAAATTACAGTCATAACATACAGCTTGTTAAATGATTAGTGTATAATCATATACTTATTCTTAGATGTTTCACTTTTGGAACAGCTGAAATATTTTGAAGATCTATTTTTTAACAAGGACATTAGCAAAGCTGTAATGTAACATCTCATCATAATGAAGAGATCAAAATTGTTTCAAATTATTAGTAATCAATTAATTTCCTGATCATGATCAACATGATCATGTACACATTTCAGTATTTTGCAGTAAAATACATCAAGAATGTGTATTTATTGCAGGAATACAGTTAAAAATCACAGATATTTCCAGGAACAAACTGGATGAAATATCTGAGTAACTGAATAACTTGTTTGCTTTAACTGAATAACTGAAGATTAAAATATCTAAGTACAAGTATGAAGTATGTCTGTCCAAATATAACTTTTTTTGCATGTGGTAACAGACAAAAGAGCTAACAGGTACCAAAACATCAGCATTGAAGACAACTGTTAATCATCTAGATGCTTCTTTAAATGATCTTCATAGACACGCTTACATAGTACAATTAACAAATTCCTAAAACTGCAGAGTGTATATTTCTGATCCAGAAGGAGCATTTCTTTGTATGTAGAACCTGCAGGAATTCAACCTTTATTAGAACACTGGTGATACAGAAAAAGCAAAATTTTCCTCTTAATACCAGATGTTCTATTTGTATAACTTGTTAAAAGCACTGAGAAAAATAATTGTGAGTGCACTGAAAGAAACACCATTAATCTTCACTCAGTAAAGTAAATATGTTTGACAGAATTATTTCCTTGACTTGGAATACCATTTTATTTTAAAGGCATAACTTTATGTCTTTATGTATTTCCTCTACATGTATGTATTAGAAACTGAGAGACTAAAATAAGCAGTAGTGTGAGATGTTGAAATTAATAACTTACTAAGCAAATAAAGCATTCATAAAAATCTTAAAAAAAAGATTAAAATCTTAAAATCTTTCTTTAGTTCATGTCATTATGATATATAAAATCAATTCCTCTGAATGTTAGGGTACCTATTCTCATTTACCTATTATTAAAAGTACTATTATTATAAGTAAAGAATGATTCATAACTAAAAAGTATTTCTAATTTAATTTAAAGTAAGAACAAGTGAAGAAAAAATAGACATATATAATTCAGCCTCCATATCTGAATTTCAGGAAAGTAAAATTAAAATCTGTAGATAATGATGAAGCAGAACAACAAATTCTTCAACAGTTACAAAATCAATTAGTGGTTTCAAGTCAAGGAAACTAAAACAACATTTATAATAGAACACAAGAATCTGATGCATATTACAAAGAAATGAGAATATGTGTTCAGAAAACATTTAGATATTAGAAGATAAATAAACCAGTTTAATTATTTATAAATCATTCTATAAAAAGCAAAATTTATACAATTAAGAAAGAAGTCAATTGTATAGCTGTTGAGATACATATTTGATATGGTTCAATCAAGATTCAAGTCCTGAATTTCTAGTCAGTATTTCACCAGAAAACAAAAATAGAAGACTCCGTGAACATTCTTGATATCATAATCCTCCAAACTTTTTGTCTTCATAACCTGTCCAGAAAGTCCCAGAGAGCTTGTGCATCTGTACAACAGAAAAATTCTACAAAGCATCTAATTACTAGTCACAGGATTAATTTTAAACAAACAAACAAACAAACAACCCCCCCCCCCAAAAAAAAAAGTTTATTTCATCCTAGACTTACACTTCTCCTAAGTTTATGGATAATAAGAGCAATAGAAGAAAAATCAACCAAATGTACAGAATAGGAATAAGAAGCATTAATATGTTATTTTTGGCAAAACAGATATAGTCTATAACTAATTGTATATTTAATCTTTCACTATATTTGTTGGCAATATATACATAATGGATTGTGAAGAAAAAGAAAAAGATGTAAAAGATGTATTTCTGGGAAAATGTAAGAGTAGTTACAAACTATCAGGGATTATCTGCCTATTTATCAAGGAAGAATCCAAAAGGATTCTACAGAAAAATAGGCTTTTGCTTTTGGAAATCTGTACCTTTCATAGGGAATCTGTATCTTTCATAGAGAAAACTGTTATTAGACAAATGAACAGGCCTTTTAATCTTAGTTGTTCAGAACTCTGATCATCAAGTTCTGCAAATATATTTGAGTTTGTAGATGTGGGTTATTATGGAAAATTATTGCATTCTAAAACAATAGCAAGAAAGTCATACCAGCTATTTTTAAAAAGCACTTATTCTTTTAAACATTTCACTTTACTTAGGAAAATATTGAAAAGCCTTTCAAAACACAAATAAATAAATCCACATAAAATGTACAATTACAGAAAAAGCTCTTAAATCAGTGGCTGAGGTGCTCCATCTCATAGAGAAGTCTTATTGAGCTACAGATTTCAATTAAAAGTAGTTAAAATGGCCCACAACTACTCAGTGTTTTCCATCACATGTGGATGTTCATGAAGATATCATGTATCTCATATGTATCTATAGATACATATGAGATACATGATATCTTCATGAATCTAATCTATAGATACATATGAGGCTTGCAGAGGATTGATCATTTTATGATCAAAAACATTAGATTTCTTTGGATCATTGTTCTGTGTAAAAAAGCTTTTTCTAATTGATAAATTACAGATAGTTGATAACTACTCTTTAGTATGGATACTTCAAATCACTAATATTTGACTAATAAGCAGATGAATTAAGAGCTTCCCTCCTAGTGAAAAAGCCACAAACTTCCAGCCTTTGCAAGAGTCTCCACATCCCATCCTTACAGGCACAGACTTTGCCCTTCCTTTGGTACACCTAGGGTTTGGGATTCTTGAAGCTGCATGGTCTTGAAGAAAACCTTCCTATCTCTTTCTGTTGATCTCTGCTGCTGCACAAACTACCAATCCACTCCTGCAACAACTTATCCACTGATAAACTCCTGCAACTCTTATGCTTTGTGACTCACACCCTCCATCCCTGCCTGCCTCTTGAAGGCAAAGAACCTATTTCCTGCTCTCAGTCTCAGCAGGTGGTTCCAGGTGTCCCAGCAGCCCAGGACCTGGACAGCTACATCCTCCTTGGGTCTGTGCTGAGGCCTCTGATGTTACAGGGATGTTTGCTTTAGCACCTGCTGGGTTCCATTGCCAATATGTGCACTGCTCTTGGCAGAATTGCTGTCTTTCTTCTGTGTGCCCCCTCTCTTCAAACTGCTGGGCAAATTGTACACCTGCGGGCTGTCTCTATTAGCTGCATCCATATCTCAGTAACTTTTTCAAAAGCTTATTACATCTTTACTCATCTCTATTTCATTATAATGTGGTACAATACAAATTAACCTGTATCTGTGATTATACAAGACAATGACATGAATGGTGTCCATGATTTATACATGTATTATTGTTATTAAATAACCCCACAACTGTATTCACTGTAATCTTAGCAATAATTTCTTTCTTTTACATGTTTTTTTAATTATTTTATTTATATTTTATTTAGTTTTGTGTTAGCTTAACTTGACAAGAAGACTAGAATTGCAGATAAAGTAATATATGTCAATTATCAGAGTTTTACTTCCTGCTTAATAGGATATTATTTCTTTTGTGATTAAAAGTTAATAAACCTTTCTTTGTATTATTATTTTTTTTCTCTTCTATGAATTCTTACCTAATGTCTTCATTTCCCATTGTCTCTTTCAGATTTTTTCCAGTTCTACTCTCACTCTCCCCACACACCCACTCCCTCCATTTTGTTCCTTATTTCAAGTTTTTAATTCATAATATACAGTCCAAAAAAAAGAACACGGTGACATATGGGTGCATGTTATATGCCCTATTTAGTGGCAGTAAGAGACAAAAAAGTGTATGTTTCTAAAGACACTGTAGATCCTCACTTTATTTCCAATGTACAAAGATAATGGTCTTCAAGTGAGTATCTATCTTTCAGTGAACAGTAAAAAATACAGAAATTTAAAGTCTAAGTAGGTTCAGTGCAATTACACGAATTAATGGAAAAAAACACCAACCCATAAAGCATTCTTGAACACAAATTTACAATAATTATCTCAATTTAAAAAGAAAGCAAACAAACCTCTATGTGTACTTGAAGTTGGGAGAATTTAGGAGATTATATTTTGGGAAAATATTACATGACCTATTTTCATTTCCTTCACTTGGTTTGTACTGCCAGTTCCTCCTCAATATAGATTGTTGGTTGACCTAGATGGAGGGCAGTCATAATTCTTAAATTGCCAGGAATATAATGAAAATGTAGCCAGTTTTCCAAGCTATTTCTGACAGAAATACATTTTTCAGTACTCAGTGTTTACCATATTAAGATCTTTTGGAACCATCTTCTTTTGGTCATAATGTAGGACCCTTCAAGCTATGGGTAAAATTTGTGGTTTATTAGTATTTTGTGGTTAAAGCATCCTCTGAAAGAAAGAAGAAATATTGCAGGCAAGATAAAAGAGATTTAGAAATGTCATACTACTTTTATATTCCATGTATTCCTTACAGTTTTCCTAAGTGACTATCAGTGACTTTGATCACCTGAAAGCTTACCAGATACACTATTAATAATGATGATCTACTTTGGTATTAAAAACTTCAGTTTAAAAATTCCCACTTTCAGAATACTTAAAATCACTATACTGTAATGTCTTATTACAGGAAGGAGATTTTCTGCTTATATCCTTCTCTTTGGCTCCAAGAATTTATTCAGATTTTATACTGAATAAAATATACCATGAAAATTGGAAAGCTATTGTAATAAAATGAAAATGTTTTTATAACAGAACTAAAGAGAACAATTCTTTATGTCCTTAAAGAAGGCTATGTGTAGAATTAAGATGGTTTCTTCTACCCAAATCACCCAGAGATATGCTATTCTCAAGACACTGTTATTCATCAGTGACCTGAAAGTTCCCCTCAACAATTTTAGTAGAGTGGCCACTAAAGGCAAATACTGCCCCTAGCTTAGTTGATAGTTTACTACCAAGGTAAGGAATATAGCAAAGTGATGGATCTGATAAAATTCACCATTTCCATAGTGCAACTGCATAACTAATTGCCCACACAGAAATGTAAATCGGGAAATTTTGCATTCAAGAAAAGATGACAATACCAAGCATCAGATCTTCAAAGCAGGGAGAGGTTCTCAGAGCATCTGATACTGGCCTACCACTGCTGTGCTGGCCAAGAGCCAACTACTACCCAAACTTGTGTAGAGGGCTATGGATAAACATGACAATGCAGCAAAATCTGAGTGAAGAGCCTTGGCATGAGTGGTATATCAACAGGTGACAGGAAAACAATATCTGCATTTACTAGGAAAGTATAACAGGATATCAACCTATTTGGTTGGCAGTCTGTGCTGGTATCTATTTATAAAATCAACCTAATGACAGAGACATGGGGAACACTGTCAAGCCACTGTGCAACATGCATAGAAGCAGGTGACTCAAGGCATCAGAGCTGAATATGAGCCCTGACCAGAGCTTTACATGGACACTGGTGAAAATGAGTGTTGTGACTCCTCAGACTAGGCTGTTTCATTTGACTAGAGCGGTGAGTGGGACAAATCTCAGCTAACTATAATTGTGTGTGTGTATGTGCATATGTGTGTGTTTGTAAAACTTTCCTCGACTCAGCTTCTCTCTTGTTTGGATACGCTTCACAAAATGAGATTAGTAGTATCACATTATTTGGTGTTCTTTTTCCTCCATGACAGCATATGATTTCATAGGGCTTTAGATCATATTAATTATTTAAGAATTGAAATAAGTATAAATAAAGGTTTAATTTTGTCTGGTGGATCAACAAGACAGTGCTAATTTCATATTTCAGCTGTTCTGAACACACTGCTGCTTTTAAATAATTCTATACCCCTGGATCCGCTTACATCTTTAAAACTATCTGATTTTCCTCTGAGCTGCTGGGCATTGAACTCAAATATCAAAGCCTAGCCAAGCTTCCTTGGCAGGATGAAGTGTCTGGTCATTACATTATTATTCCTTGAGCTGCTACCTTCTTCTAGAAGCAACTCCACTTGAAATGTGAAGTCACTACTGAACAATTAGCTTTTCAAAATTATTGTTAATATTTGCATTTTAGAGTGACTGTTCTCAGATGATTTAACAACATTTAGCTAAGATTGGAAAATACTCTATGCATGTATATATAATTTCCATAGTGTAAAAGCACAGGGAGAAAAAAAAGAAGGAAATGAGACTGTGTAGATTGAGAGGGAATGAGGAGCATATATAGAAATAAAGCACTAGATTAATGATTTTCAGTCCTCCATTGTATTCCTCAGACCCCTTCCTACCACACTGAGAACCTCAGAGGTATTATACTAGACCAAGAGAGAAGACATTTTTTGAAGTGATAATCAGTACTGACAAGACATGGCACAATCCTGGAGATAAAAAGAATCAGAAATACTGTTTAGCAAAATACCCATTATATCCCTACTGTCCCTGTAAATAAGCCAACTTTACAAGATCTCAAAAAGCTAACAGGATTTATATCAGGCAACAAGCAGACACTTTCTACTGAAACTTTTTTCCTAGCTCTACAAGACTATTTATATTTTTTCATGTCACTATTCATCCTTTTTCTCCCCTGTCAACTTCTGTGCATTTCTGCAGTCAGCTAACCTCTCTTTGACTAGCCACAGTTTTTAAAAACTATTTTTATTTACTGGTTTATATCAAGGAGTTCTAGAAAGTACCTTTTAAAACATTATTTACAGCTTTCTGTGATTTGGCAAGACTGCATGTTTTAGTGTTTCTTATAGCAATCCATCAAAGTGGATATTGCAGACATCCTGAACTTTTCAAGAATCCTAGTTTCCCACTTGTCATGTATTTTCACATCCAGGATCTTTTCTAAGATCTGTGTGAGAGCCCACACATATCTGTACACATGAACATCTTTTCATCTTCAGGTTTACAGAAAAGATTTGCATTCATTATTTATGCAAAGCTACATAGTCAAACTATTTTAGAGGCTTATAAGACGGATAATGTGAACATGTTCAGAACATTTTTTTCAAGAAGATATTTTGTTAAAGGTGTGTTCTTGTACTCACAGTAAGAAGCTGTTACACCTCTTCTGGAATGCAATTCCCCTTCTCTCTAGTATTATTTTTTCAGAATTTAAGACTGAATTACAGGGTCCCATAATAACATATGAAGCATTTCCCCTCCTCTCGTCAGTTCAGATTAATTTATAATAGTTTGTAGAACATTGATGTTTTAATTAGATTTTGGGATGTGTAAAAAT
This sequence comes from Megaceryle torquata, assembly GCA_024611175.1. NCBI lineage: Eukaryota > Metazoa > Chordata > Aves > Coraciiformes > Cerylidae > Megaceryle > Megaceryle torquata. Next base: position 32,305 of record JANIJG010024124.1, on the reverse strand, counting down.
ATAATTTTTAATTAAACAGATGTTATTTTAGTATTCTTTCTCATTTTCCTAACATGCTTTCCACTATGAGATTTAATGTATACTTAGAAGGCACATGTAGTTCATGCTGAAATCACTTATATCTTCTTTTAATTTGTATAGGAAGACTGATTACAATTTGATAAAGTGTTAATGTTTAATCCATAGATTCATGTCTGGAGCATACCTGGAATGGCTACACAGCTGGATTATTTTGACTCACTAATTTAAGTTTCATTGTAGATACCTTGGTGTGTCTACATAAACATGTATATAGGTGACCTTGTTACAAGGGAAAAATGACTGAACAGAGAAAAATGACTGCTGAAATACTGACAGAGAACTGGGAACTGTTAGACTTGGAAGTAGGCCTGTTAATCAGAAGCAACCTTGAGAAGTAAAGCTGGCATCTTTTGAAGTACAGCAGGGTGCCTGAAAATGGAGGCAATCTGAAATACCATAAATAAGACTGAAGTCAAAAGAATGTGACAGCAATCATCAAGTGAAAAGGTAAAAAATAGTCTAGAAAAAGATGAAAATATACTGAGAAAGTAAGAATTAGTAACTGCCATTTCATATTTTAACTGCAAGAACAGGAAAACAAGCTGAAAAAAAAAATTGTTCTGAGATCATTGAAAACACAATCATTTATTGGATGCTCCAGGTCAAAACTGAAAACTAACATCATCTATTTGCTGCTCAAAGTGGAGATGTCCTGTGCCTTCTTATGTCTCTACAATATAGAAGTTTTATCCAAAATACAGCTTCTCTCCCTGAGAATTTGCTGTTCTGCATTCCCTAAACAGGTTTGTGTGAACTGTTGAGATCTTAAAGTCTCTCTGGGAATGCCTTGTTAACTCTAAACTTTCTGACATGGATCATCTTTGAAGTGAGACTCTGCCTATTATTTTATTGGTCTCCCTCTGGGTGCACTTCTGGAGTCAGTTTGTATTATATTACATTATATTTATATATAATCTTTCATAAGTATATCTAATGTTATTGATAAGTTTGATACATTGTAACCTGTGATAAATATGTTTTATTCCTGTAATTATTGGCTAATATTATTGATTGATGTTATAATTGGTCAATACTATACTATTGATCACTGCTACTATTGATTACTGACAATTATAATAATATATGCATTCACTTTATTAATGATAGGTATAATTGCTAGTGATTTTTGTGCAACAAAGTAGAGAAATTTAGAGGATAGAGACTCTGAGAACTTGTGTATATGGAATTCTACTAAATCCTACAGACCCGTGGTCCTGTTTGCTATATAATCAGGTATAAGCCCAGTAATCCTTTAGATCATGACCAGGCCAGGTTAACAGCTACAAAGCACTGTAATTAACCTGTCATAGAACAATGCTGGATGATTCATCTGCATGACTTATGAAATTTGTCATTGCAGTCATAGTCTTGAAAATTAATGTATGAATTCTGTAGGTATAATAGGTTCTTATTTTCAATGAAACTAGGATATGGAGCTGCTGAAGGAGACCTGAAGGTGGACAGTTAGTATTTACTGATTCTGAGACTTACTCATTTTTTCCTAAAAACAAAAAATAAAAATATAAAGTTACTGTAATGTTTAGCTATCATTCAGTTCCAAATAATTTTGTATAGAAATCTACCACAACTCTTTGCATTAAGTAGCTATCTACCTTCAAACAAGACAGTGTTTCCTTTTATCTTCTTAAAGTTTCTAAAATCAGAAATTTCCTCAGTATCACACTGATGTGGCTATCTGCCTTCCTAATTTTCAGCTTTGTGGGTTTACCACTATAATACAGCACTCAGTAACTAAGTTCATTTTACTAATCAAAGTGTATAAGAACCAGCATCCTAACACTTTGTGAAAGGAGAACTCCAGTGTACTCTGTGTACCAGTCTGTAGGAATGAAAGATCAGGACTGCAAAACAAGCTGAATGAAACCAGGGACAAATGTAGAGTGATCCAGCTATGATGACTGAACATCTGCTTTTACTGCCCTCTGAAGGCAATGCCTCAATATAATCTCATGATTTTCCAGTTCTTTAGAGAAGACTTAGAAATGTTAGGTCTGTTGTGCAATGTCTCAGAGGAGACAGCAGTGTTTTGTCACTGGCTTTTTTCTCCATTTGTAAACCTGTGGCCAGCACTAGTGAAAAACAGGGAGCTTATTGCTTTAGGTGTTTTAGAAAATCTAGATGACTACCTTGCACAGTAAACATCAGGGAACTGGAAAAGTCCAGTTAAAATCTAAAGCATGATTGAGGTTTCTTTATTTTAAGCTGTCACACCATCTAGGGTGAGGGTAGGAAAATACTCAGAGAACAAGCCATCCAGGGTTTGTGAGTTGTACCTACATTGTAATGCTATACAGTAACCAGCAATATACCATCTGTTTATGTTGATTTCCTATCATTTGGACATGATTTTAAGGAGGTAAGATGAAGCCCGCCGTGTAGATACAATCACTGTGGTTCATTATGATGAGGGAAAAAAAAAAAAAAAAAAAAAAAAAGAGAGAGAGAGAGAAAATAAAATTTTCCGGAAGAAATCCATCTCTGGGTAGATAAACCTTGTGTTTGAAACACAATTATCTGCACCTAAAATCCATTATTCATTCTCTGTTGTCATTGTTTCAGTAAATATTTGATACTTGTACTTCTTTGTGTCATAGTCACTATGAAGTCTATATTTTATGAATTTAAGATATTGTTCCTGGGATTTGTAATTTTTTTGGCTGTTGACTTCAGTGACACCAGAATCTGCCACAAAGAGATGTTTGATTCTGTGTTTGTAAGAATAATAGCTTTTGTATTATACTATTTTTTTTTCCTTTGTATATCATTCTGACAATATTCCAGAACAGTTTATTGAAATGACAGTATCAATTAAAAATAATACCCTTTCATCTATTTTCTTTTCCTAATGATTTTTCTTTATTCTGTCATTCTTTTATTGTCCATTATAACTTTGAAATGTGTGAGTCTCTGAACAGCATGGGTTTTTTTCATTAGTTATGTCCATTTCAATTAACATTTTAACTCACAATCATTGTTCAATTACAATGAGGTGGAAGAACAAAGGGAGAAATAGAAGGGGGGAAAAAAAACAGAAACATGAAGTCTTTTTTTTTAGCACCTATCTTAGCTTTGTATCACGACAAACTTGCAGATATGCAAAAATTAATAAATTCTCTTTCCTTTCTTCTATTACTACATTTCTGAGCAAAATCTACCATTTAAAAATGAAAAAAAAAATCTTTTATGGGTCCATAATAATATAGAGTTTAGGTCAAGACAATTATTACTTTTTTCACAAGTTTGTTCATTTCTATATGTAAATTTTTGGAAAATATAAACAATGGCAAAGAAATAAAGAAAAAAAATGTGTTAAAAAGTTCAAGTGATCCTTCTGAAATATTTTTATTTCATTTTCTCCTTCTAATTCTAATAACAGTAAAAATAAAAAAAGGAAAAATAAAAGCAATTTTTTTTTAATCCCGATTAATAATTTTTATTATCCTGATTAATCATTTTACTGGAGTTCTGAAATGTCATTTACTCTAATGTCAGGAAGAGGAAAAATGAGAAAAGGAAAGGAAAGTATTATTTTAGATCAGGATAACCTGCTTGTCTCTCACAGAAGTATCCAAACCAAATTTCTACACTTCTTTCCATTTCTCTCCTCAAATGTCAATTACAACTATAGAAGCTCTGGCAGGCTCAATCAATTCAAACTGTGATTTGGGTCTATGTTCTTATTTCCATTGCCAGTGTTACAAAAACCTTCAAGCTTGGTTTATATGATAAGACACTTCCCACCTTAGAATGGATTAAATTTATTAAAATACGATTGTCCCTGAAAACACATAATCCAAAATACTGATTACATTTGTATTTATGAGCTAAAAGAATCCTAGAGGACACAGAAAAATTTTATTTGATCAATCTGAAATGTTATGTCTTTGAATACTAGTTCTCAACAGAAAACTGTTTTCATTCTGTAAGGAATATATTATAAGTGATGTTGAATAGTTCATTGATTACACATAATGTTAGAAAAAGCTGTGATAATTACCATCATAGTACTTAGGCTAAACCATTGGGTACACAACAGGCACGTTCAAATCCAAATGTATTGTATCAGCCTATATTCTTTTTATGAGATTATTAACTCAGCCAAATATATTTAAATGCTTTATTTGCTAACCAGAAAATTCTGACTTAAACCTAAAATGAAACATATACTTGCTCTTTTCATCTTGAGAAAAGATCTGAAGCCAGTACTTGCAAGGTTTCTTAGTTTCATCCTGATTTTAAGTCACTACAATGTATTTAAGTACTGGTACTTTTACACAATGTCTGTAACTGTGTCTGTTTGTACAATATTTGCTGAAAGAATGTTTAACAATACTGGAAGCCAGATTTGCAATAATGTTCAACTTCAAAATACTTCTGGTTTCTATTATTCTAGTTCGGCAGTTGTTGTAGCAACCAAATAAGCTAAAATGCGATACAAATAAAACGTTCATGCTTGTTTCACTCTTATAAATTCAATATTGCTTTTTTTTCAGATGGTAGTATCTAGCTTTACTTGGACAGAGGTGTTCAAATTCTGGGAATACTCAGGAGTTCTCTCTAGTGTAGTCTGATGTAGCTTAATAAATAATATATATTTAAATCCCATAGCAAGTGAATTTACTGTGAGATGTCTATCTCCCCAATGTTTTCTTCAATCTAGATGTTGGATGTAAACGTGTGACAGACAATGAACAATACACTGATGCTTTAAATACTGAGAAGTACTGCCACATGAATAAAGCCTTCAGGGAAACCATCACTGAGTTTGTCAAAGAGTTGGTTTTGTTGCCAAGATACCTACTCCAGCTTCACTATCACTGAGAATTATACTATCAAAGCAAGGGAAAATTCACATTGTTTGAGACATCAAGCAAAACACTTCTCTACCAGACAGTTTATGCTTGGATACAGTAAATAAAACTCCTCATGGACTTCTTGTTAGCTTCCATATACATAGTCAATGTTAGAACCTGTTTACAGGAACTGTGAAAAGATATAAATAGATCTAATTGTATTTTTTTCCCAATAGGAACACCTGCTTTGAAACATTCTTTAAAGTTGCTGTTCTAAATTCTTGCAAAAATCTCTCAGCAAGTATACCAGCCAATCACTGTCTTCCTCAGGCTTAAGAAACACTGTAACTTAAGTTCATGATGTATGAGTTTTATTTTTTGAATATCCATGACATTTTTTCTAATAATAGTCCTCCTTTTCTGACTTCTGAGGAGCTCTGTAGAGATGCTATTAGCTAAAGCACTTTTTAGCATTTAGCTTAAAGCAGGGGTTTTGTTTATGTATTGCCTGAAAAAGAATGACAAAAAATATAGAAACAGCCTGACAGTATATCAAGTTTTGCTGTAATGTTTATAGACTTAACTTCAACAGAATTTATATACTACTAACTTTTTTTTTGTTCCTGACACCCTCAGCATCAAGGTTGTAAAGGAACTCGCTCAGCTTTGTAAGTAGACTTTGTAAAATCAGTATTCTCATCATTTCTCATCAACAGTTCTGCAAATGACATTCAGGAAAAACCTGATTATTCAATTTTTACTTTTTACTTTTTTTTTTTTTTTCAGGCAACTTAAAATGCACCTAAAGCATTCTAATTTAAGTTATCATAGATCTTCTAAAACCCTGAAAGACCACTGGGTCCTCATTACGACTAGCAAATTTTTAAAAGTGACTTTTTTTGGTGATCTTTATACCTATGTAACTCTGTGCCTTGTAAGGTCCAGAAATCTTAGGATTTTATTTAATAGCTTTTTGTACTAAAGAAATGTGGAAGTATTTTGAAGGTGTTGGATCTCAGCAAAAATGGGAAATACTGTCAACGGCAGAGAATTTTACTGTTCAGTGGAATACTAAGCAAGCTAACCAAGCAAATAAAAATATTTTTACCTGGCTTTCAATGTAAGAAATCAAAACTCCTCAGCAATGCTCTGAAAATATGTGTGTGTTTAGAGATGATCAGTTTGGCATGCAGTGTGCATGTGCATGTTTTAAAGTCTTCATTTTTCTTAATGGGTTGATGTACCTTTGTGAACAGTGATGTAACTTACTTAAGTCTGTTCAAGTGTGAAAATACAGCTGATGCCATCAGCTTGTTGAATAAATACTCTCAAAATTCTCAGAAAAAAACAAACAAACAAACAAACAAAAAAACCAACAGTGATAAATGGTCCTTTTCTGTATCGCTTGACAGTTATAATGAACCATTTCCACATGATCTGCAACTGGATGTAGAAGAAACTTGCTACAAATATGATATATTACAAATATAATTAAAGGCACTAAATGCTGAAACCTTTTCACTTCAAGGAATTTGGACAGAGAAATAAGGCTAGTATGGAATTTGTGTCTCTAGCTTTGTCAATAGTAAAGCACAACAGACATATGTGGCCTTCCTCATTTATTAAATCCAAATGGACAGAGATACCTATTAAATGGTCACCTTAACATCTAAAATGGTGGTCTATGAATGGTGGTATACAAAAGAGACTAATGAACTTCAGTCAGTTAGTATACTTTTCTGTCATTAAAAAGCAAGGGAACAAAGAAAAAAAAATAATTAAAAAAAAAGGCAAAGAAAAGGTAAGTAGGGAATACAAACATCTGGAGTTGCTAACTTTTCATATGCCACTTCTCTTACATTCAGGAAGCTAAACTTTGCTTAATGGCTTTCCAGATGTTTTCTTTTGATCTTGCTTCTTAGGCCCAAAAGCTGAATTGTTAATATTTACAGGCAGAAAATCTGTTATATCTCAAATTACATTGACTAAAATTCTAAATAAGAGGGAAACTTAATAAATACTTTTACTATTATCTATAGTAATATTTTTTTCTGTGCAGTCTATCATTTAACAATTTATTTAATTTGATTTCACATTTTTGTTTTACTTTATAAAATGAAAGTAGTTTTATCAATGTAGATTTATTCCATGAATCCAAATTTACTTGAATCTTAACTGAAACTTCTTATATTCTTACTTAGAAATTCTGGTTTAATAATGTCAGTTTAACCATCTGTGTTTGGAAGCAGTAAAAACCAGAAAAAATATGGTCAGACAGAAGCAATTCTAATATTATGAAAACTTCTGGGCTTGCATTGCTAGCATCTCAACATAATCAAAGGATTTCATATAATGAAGTTATTAGTGTTTTTCACTTGATTTTCCTCAGGACTTTTTCTGGACTTAGCTATAACAAAAAGAGAAGGAACTAATGGGCCAGAGACTTGTTAAATGCTTATCAGCAAAATGTTCTTGGATTGTTCCTGAACCTGTTGAATAAAGAAATCAAATGCAAGACTAAAGAAAGTATTTTCAGACCATATATTGCAATTCTAATATATGAACTGTAAAAGCAAATAAAAACCTTCATGGTAATTTTATAATGAAAGCCAAGACATTATAAAGCTGTATAATGTGTAAGTACTCTGCAGTTTCTTTTTGCTATGTGTTATGAAAATAGGATGTTATGTCATGTTTTAACTATTTAAGATTGATTACTCATTAGCTCCACTATTTATGAAGATGATAATAGAGTGTATATATGAGTAATCTAAACAGTATGAGAACTGAACAACCAACAAAAAGACCTTTGAGGGCAGCAATGAGCTTGAGCTGGTTTGAACCTTTGAATCCTTCCTGGTAAATGGAACCACCCAGTGCTGTGACAATGACCATATTATATAGACAGTATCAAATTTATATTGTGAGTCAACTATGTATTTATATATATATCCATTGCTGCACTCTGCTAAGTGTAGCTTGCAGCATTGTTGCAAAAAAAATCAAAATCTCATGTAACTTCAAAGAGCTTCAAAGAAGTAAATTTTATATTATGCACTAAAGAGTACACATGTGGAACATCTAAAAGAATCTGGGCAGAATGTAGTGGACATGCTGGCACCCTGCTCTTCTCCACAGCCTTTTTCTGTCTTATACTCTCCACAAATTATAGGCTTCCAGCACATGCTGTGCCTCTCATGCAGTCCATAGACTTCTCTTTATACATGACAACAAAATATGAAGACTATTAGAGACTGTATGAGATAATATAACTCCTTTTGGAACTTTTTTTTTTTTTTTTAATCTGGTATGCTGTAACTAGCCTATCTGAGGTGGGTTAAGACACAGCTAATATATCTTAGCCAAATTCCAATCAGTTTGAATTTCCATAAACTTCAAAAGTGTCAACCTTTACAGAAGCTTTGATTACAATTAATTGAAAAATGTGCTTGGAATGCATTCCATTATATTTCCAAGAGTAAAAGCAATAGTGACAATTGCAAAATTCTTCAACACATAGTTGATTTTTTAAGCAGCTGGGTAAACTTCTAAATTTAATAATTCTCATTGATGGTCTTTGCAAGAAATAAAATAATTAAAAATAAGTCTAAGATTTCTCTATTTTTCAGTAATGAGGAGGATTGAACTTTCTGTTCATTGTAAAAAATAGTAATT
>JANIJG010024124.1:12786-23635 GCA_024611175.1 Megaceryle torquata | reverse complement strand
ATAGAGAGAAGTGTATTATAAATAAAATATAATTACTCAAGTCTAAAAACCATCCAGCAAAGTTAGAACAACATTTACTTTATTTGAGTGGCAATTTTGAGGTCTAAAACTAATAAAACCAGTATGTTATTCAATACTGCACTCTGAGGTAATTAAAAACCAGATCCCCAAGGCTCCATTACTAGCAGTATATAGGCATCTCCTACTCAAAAAAGTTCACATACAAGTTCAAGAAAACGAAAAGGAATAATTAATAATTAATTCTTATCTACTACAAACATAACAAATGTGTTAGGGGAAGTGGCGGAAAAAGTGAGAAGAAAGCTGTCTTGTTTAAGCACATTGCACAAAATGTGACTAAAATACTTTCTTGCTATGCTGATATAAGACAAGTGGCCTACTTCACAGCAATTTAGCTCACCTAGTCTTGTCAAGAGTGAAGGTGGAATTCATCTCAATTAACTTTAGCTAAATAGAGGTTGAATATCTCACATAAACTAATAATGTAGGCTTCTTATATAATCAGTGCCAACAGTCACACTACAAGGTGAGTTATTCTCCCAGCTTTTTTCACTCCTCTGCCTCTGCTAACTAACTGTGACTAAATGAAATGCCATGGCTAAATTCCAGAAAAATGGAATTGGATGAGATGATTCCAGCCCTCAAAAACCTTTGCATCTGTGTGTTCACCGTTGTAATTATGTTGTGGTCTTAAAACCACATGCGACTCTGATATCCTATTTTTCTACTGATTCGCAGAATTATTAAGGTTAAAAATTATTATTGATCTGGTTAATGATGACAGCACTACTGAAGAATTAATAAAGACAATAGGTCAATTCTGCTGCAAAACATGAGAGATTAATTATTCCATATGAAGGTTGTTTCACCGCCTGTGGTTACAACTAGTCATCATATAGACTTCTGAAAAGGCTGAAATAGAATTCACTGAGCAATCCAGATTGTCAGAAAAGCAGTAAGGTACCTTCCTAGAGGCATCCTTGGTTAATTAGCATTTCTACATGTAGAAGAAGAGTAACTATGAAACTACCCCCACAATTTTGACCTACTGCAACATTGTACATGTGAATGTTAATTATAGACTTTGAAAAGTACAGTAACACTTCTGAGGACTTTTAGTGGTTTGAATCCTTCACAAACTTCATCTTTAAGACTGCATCTTTAATTCAGAATACTACTTAAACAGTTTAAGAATAAAATTAATTAAAAGATAACCATTACAGATGATCACATTCTGTTAAAAATGTTTCAACATAAAAATTCTTCCACTATTATGGTTTATGGGACAAAGAGAAAAACAAACCAATAATAAGAAAAGTAAGAAAATATTTTTAAATGCTTTAACACTACAGATTAAAATCACATGCCTCAAAGTTTGCTGTCCCTCATTGGCAACGTGGGGTAATAGTCTGAAGGAATTACAGGATAAATTTATGATGAGCAAAAGGCCACATAATCTGTTTAATTTCAAGAATGAATTATAAATCAGATACAATCACTCTGGTTGTCTATTGTGCCTCTTAAATAATTCTTCAATCTCTTGGTCAGTTACAGCTAAAGGTAATATAATTTGCAAAGACAAAAGATTTCATGAAGTCAGCAGTTAGTAGAAAACAGTTGTAAATAAATGTCACTAAAAAAAAATAAAATGTTTTTCTGCAAAAATAAGCAAGCCACAGGATGTGTTGCTATTTAGTTACAGAAACAAAAGATATATGAGGAGAAAAGAAATACTTCATAAAGAAAAGGAAGGGATACTGAATACAGAAGAAATATGAAGTATGTGTCAAATGTTCCATAAGAAACCATGTTTTATCACTGCCATTATTCAGATTTTACCAGTCCCACTATTCAAAGAGCAATTTGCTTATATGATAATCAAATAAGAGCATATTTGTGTACATGAGGTCTTCTTCCATTTTTTAGGTTAAAATATATTTACCTTTTCTTATATGGGACTCTACATGTCTGATATCTAATATTTTCATGTCGGTTTTTTTCTCAGATAAGGGGGGAAAAAAGAGTATCTTAATTTCTTACTATTTTCACTGATTTTTATTATTCAGTTAGCACATAGAAATATCTCTAAGAAGTATTTACTTTTTCCTTTGCATTTTTAGTTCTGATAATATTCCAGATTACATATTCTTCATTGTGCAAGGTAACATTAAGAAACATTCAGAAAAAATCTTCTTTACCCCATGTCACTGTGGGGGAAGGAACATCAAAAAACATGACACTGTAAAGCTTGATTTATGAAATGGGACATGTGGGAGATGTTCTGTCAAAAGTTTTGCACATACAGTGTCATACACATACATACAAACATACACACACACACAACACATTCCAGTTAGTTGAGACCTGCCCCACTAATCATATCAGTAAGCATGGCCCAGTCTGAAGAAACATAACATCCTCTCCCTTCTGTGTCAGTGTCAGAAACTGGGCAGGGCTTGGCACTGCCTCCTCAAGACCTCTGCTTTTTTAAGTATTGGATGGCTGGATGACAACATTCCCCCAGAATCTATCACTGTGTGGGTTTATAGCCAGGTGTTGGCACAGGCTGTCAGCCAAATCAGTTCATAGTGATAACATGATATATCTTTCTTTCCGAGTAAGGTCCTAAGGCTTCAAGAACAAGTTTTTATTGAAGATACTATAGCACCAATCTAAGGTTCAATGAAGATGCTACAGCTATAGCTCAGTGATAACTTGTGAAGCTGTGAATTTCTAGAAACTATTTTGTCTTTTCAAACTGATGTCAAGATTAACACAGGTTTTCTCACTTAGTTTTATACTAAGCTATTAGGCCCACACACATTGCTTTCATGAAAGTTCATTTTCACATTATTATTTTAGACATACCTTTTGCAGAACTACCTATAAACATAGTGATATTTGTTTTAAGATTCTGCAGAAAGCATGTACATTTTATACTTTAATCATGGATACATTGACATCTTGTGGCAAGCTAATGCAGGTAATCTTTACACCATAATTTTAGGACTTGAATATTTCAAAGGAATATACATTTACACAATTTTAAAAATTGTTATTTTTAAATTATTTATATTCAGATCATATTGTCACTTATTTCAGAGAAGAGCTATAGAATCATACTTTGAGTTAATAGTATTTTTGCTTCTGCTTCTACCATGCTGAAGTTCAGATAATTCACATTGATACCAATGCTGACTTTAGTAAGAAAGTAAAAACCTGAAAACTACAAACAATTCTTTCTTCTTACAGGACAGAAATCTTCCAGAAATTGTAATATATCCTCACAGATATTATTGAGAGCAAAATAAATTTCTAAACAACTTCATAGTTCTCAATAAATGTTTGGATTTTTAAAATTTTTATCCGTAAGGATATAAATAATGAGTCAATAAAAATAATCAGAAGTAATTCCCCCACAGCAGTTGACTATTTGACCAGAAAAAATACTTCATTGAAACAATATCTACATTGAGTAATTAACAAAGGAAATTTAAAAAAAAAACCCCAACCAACCAAACAAAAAAACAACACACAACTTTATTATTCAGCACAAAAGGAATGGGACTCAGCTCACTTAAAATCAGACATATATATCTGAACTAGTGTCTTTAGGCAGGATTCAATTGCCTTAATATAAATATTTTATGTCATTTTTAACTCTGCAATATTTCCTCTGACTTCCATCATAACTTCAGCTGATTTCATCTCCATATCTGCCATCCCCATGAAGACAGTTCAGGTGACCCAAGCATCTATACTAGCAATGAACTCCAAGGCTTAGGAATCATCCTGACCCCTATTGTATTTTTGTAGCCACCAACAAGTAATGTACATTTTAAAGGGATAATTCTTATTATATATTTTAGACATTTGCTTGAGGAGGATAGGAACTGGTCACTAGGAATGCCTATTTCTCTTCACTGATTCTAAGTCCAGACAAGTACCCCACATGTATATATTTATGACAGAGCTCACTCAAGAAGGATTCAATCTGGTATCAAGATTCCAATATTTAGGCATCTAAGTGCAAAGTAGGCCTCTAAACACCTGTTATAGTTAACAGAGATTTAATCAAGATATTAAACAAACTAGAGAGGGATTCACTTTAGTAAGGGTTTCCTTCATTTCATTGAACATAAGTGTCTAGTGCAATTTGCCTGGACTCCAACTATCAGTCCAGCTTTTTTTCTGTGACCTGTGCTATATGCAATTGATCCATGAAACTGTCTTTGCCTCATATTTGCTTCATATTAGAGTCTTGCATCTGGGGAATAATAACCCCATGTACCAGCACAGGTTGGGGAATGACCTGTTAGAATGTAACATAGGAGAAAGGGACCTGGGGGTCCTTGTGGACAGCAGGATGACCATGAGCCAGCAGTGTGCCCTTGTGGCCAAGAAGGCCAATGGCAACCTGGGATACGTTAAGAACACCATGGCCAGAAGGTTGATGGAGGTTATCTTCCCCCTTTACTCTGTGCTAGTGAGGCCCCACCTGGAGTACTGTATCCAGTTCTGGGCACTCCAGTTCAAGAAAGACAGGGCGCTACTGGAGAGAGTCCAGTGTAGAGCTACTAAGAAGATCATCTCCCTTACTATGAAAGGCTCAGGGAGCTGGGTCTCTTTGGCTTGGAGGAGACTGAGGGGTTACCTCGTTAATGTTTATAATTATGTAAAGGGCAAGTGTCAGGAGGATGGAGCCAGGCTCTTCTCAGAGATGTCCAGTTTTAGGACAGGGGAAAATGGGTGCAAACTGGAACATAGGAGATTCCAAAGGAATTTAAGGAAAAATTTTTTCATGGTGAGAGTGACAGAGCACTGGAACAGGCTGCCCAGAGGTGGTGTGGAGTCGTCTTCTCTGAAGACATTTAAAACCCGTCTGGATGCATTGCTGTGTGACCTACTCTAGATGATCCTGCTCTGGCATGGGGGTTGGACTAGATGATCTTTTGAGGTCACTTCCAACCCTTAACATTCTGTGATTCTGTGATATAAAACCAGACATCCAAACTATGACAGCTGAGTTTAGTCAAAGTCAATTTTTGGAGTTGTCTTTTCAACTGTACTCTGTGATGGCACCTACCTATCTGATAATGTTCTCTATTTTACTATCAGAATTGATAAGTTCTGCTAGGGTGCTTATCCAGAGGAAGAAAATGTGGTAAGAATTTCTTCCCCATAGATGAAGAAGCAGCACTGAAGGACATTGTCCATTATCTGACAATCCAAATCACTAGTTTCTTTCTGTTTTTTTTCTTCTCAGCTTGAATCTGGAACTCTTCTGTGAACATTATCCAAAAGGGAAGACTGACATAAATGAGAAGAAAAGACTGTGCCCTGATGTATGTTCCTCTATTGCCTTGTGCTTGTAGAATAATAACTGGACATTGTTCACACATGAAGGAAAGGTATAATGAAGAAACTCCCAGAGTGGAGTGCAGCTGCAGCTGGTATGCAAGGAATCCATTCCACAGTGGTTCCCTGGGCTACATTGTTTGCAATACAGCATGGAGGGTGGAGTAGAGTGAAGATCTGAAGGCCAGGGTCTGTGAATTAATGCAGAAGATGGGAACTTTATGGTCCTATGAACCTGGTAAGCTGCATATTTGACACCCCGGGCCAACACTCTGTCATTTTTTGACAAAATGCTGTCCTTTGTGCAAACTTTGCTCATTATATCCTCATTCCATTACCAAAACACACCTCCATCCCAAAGACTACTTGCCTCTGGAGTGATACCACCTCTCAGTAAGGTTGCACTCTGGATTTTCTTAATCTACATCTTCAACGGTGAAGTGAGATAATTTTAAACCAATCATAATAAAGGTGTGTATGACTAGAGTCACACAAGCTCCACCTTGAAGATGAAAAATAATATGAAAATGGCTTAAGGAAGAAGGAATATCAGAGAAGGTGTCATTGTGAACAAGTCAGGGAAGATACCATCTCAGCCTACCTCTGACTTCTGGGATCAGTCACCAGGCTGAGCCTCTCTTTCCCCCTCATAGGGATGCCTTTGGGTAAGATCTGGGCTTTCCCAAGTGTTTCCTTGGAAAAACTTAGAAATAGCTATAAAGTTGTTTTTAATTTAACACGTTTTGTAACCAGGCTGTATTATTTATAAACTAATAATTGCATGTGCTTTTGCAGACAGTATATTTATCACCAGTAATCCATAAGAACCGTAATTCTGTTGATTCAATAAACTGCACTGTTCACATAGCTAGCCACAAACATTTCTTACTGGGAACCACCAAACACTTCAAGTCTGGCCATGTGAGTCCACAGACAGTGACTAGATGAAAGGTGCAGTGTGCTATGAAGTGAATCCAGAATTGTGAGAATCCGATATACTGAATGCAACTGGACTTAGAGTGCCAAACTGGATACCATTCAGAATCTAAGCCTAGTTGCCCCAAGACCCTCTAATGCCTTAGGACAAGTCAGAACACAAATGGGTTTATTTTCTGCCAGATTGCTCTTTAATGCAACAGTGCTTTGGAACATTATCCTGGCAAGGCTGCTGATGATGTTCACAAGAAGAGGAAATGCAAGCATGCTGGAGAGTGGCATCTGGATTAAAACATTTTTTTATTCACTATACACTCTCTAGCTTATGTTTTCTCACTCAGCTTCTGGAAAAACTCAAATGGAAGGAGGAATTTTGCAGTACATGGAAAAAGGGACTGCCCACTTGGGAGAAATATAGGAATGATGTCAGAGTATGTATGGATGCAACAAGGAAGCCCAAGGCCCTCTTGGAATTAAGCCTGAAAAAAAAAGAAGTAAAATAGAACAAGAAAAGCTTCTTCATGTACATCAGTAGGAAAAGGAAAACTAGGGAAAATATGGGCCCACTGCTGAATGAGGTGGGTGTCCTGCTGACTGAGCATACAAAGGTGGAGTTACTGAATGCCACCTTTGCTTCAGTCTTTACTGTTAAGACAGGCCCTCATTCCCTGGAGGTAAGTGAGAAAGTCTGGAGGAAGGAAGACTCTCCACTGGTCAATAAAGATTGGGTTAGAGATGATTTAGGCAAAATGAACACCCACAAATCAATGGGCCCCAATGGGATTCACTGACCAGCACTAAGGGAGCTGGCAGATGTTATTGATAGGCCACCCTTCATCATATTTGAAAGATCATGGAGAGCAGGAGAGGTGCCTGAGGAAAGCCAATGTCACTCCAGTCTTGAAAAAGAGCAAGAAGGACACAGGAAGAGACGGACCAGTCAACCCCTCCTCCATCCTGGGAAAGGTAATGGAACAGCTCATTCTGGAGTCCGTCTCTAAGCATGAAGAGGAAAAGGATATTGGGAGTGGTCAGCATGGATGAACCAAGAGGAAATCATGCTTGACCAATCTGATAGCCTTCTATGTGAATATATGGGTAGATGAGGGTAGAGCAGTGGGTGTTTTCTAGTTTGACTTCAGCAAGGCTTTCAATGCTGTCTCCTATAACACCCTCATAGGGAATCTTGGAAAGTATGAATTAGATAAATGGACAGTGAGGTGAATGAGAATGACAGAACTCAGAGGGTTATGATCATCAACGCAGTCTAGTTGGAAGCCTGCAACTAGTGGTGTTCCCTATGGGCCAGTACTGGCCCCAGTCTTGTTCAACTTATTCATCAATGTTTTTTATAGTAAACCCTATACTAGAATGATAAAAACTCAAGCTCTTTCTCAGGGTACAGCAGCTGTATTAATGTGACTAAAGAACAGATTATCAAAGGTTGATACAAGTCCTTCTAAGGTAAAAAAACTTTTATTAACTTCAAGGTATTTGGATCAATGTTTACTTCAATCAGTTACCTTTTCCAACTGAAAATAAGTTAGCTTTTCCTCAGGCCAATTGACTTGTCAGGATCTTATTTCATTTGGATATTTGGTTTTGACATGGCTCTCCTAAAACATATTCCAAAAATGACTGAATGATATATTTGTTACTTCTTCTATTGAAATATCATTGTTCTAAGACTAACATGGCCATTTTCCTTTTTTGCATCAAATATATTAACAAAATTTTTCTAATGGTGATAAACAGGAGCAACACAAAGCAAACATTCAGGTATAGCAATGATGTACAGTTCCATGTAATTGGTTGTATTTTAGTCTTTAATTCACAAATCTACCATGCTTTAAAAAGAAGTTCCAATGAGGTATTTAAGAATTCCATTTGATAGTTTATGATCTAAAAAATTTCATCAAGAAATATCCAATGAATTTGTTTCTTGTTCAGCTCTTCTTCAGAAAATACAATACAAAACAATGTGTTTAACAGGTGCAAAATTATGAAAAATTATGAAAAGAAAGCTAAAACTAAGAATGAGCAAGCATACTCTAAACCCTTCTTGCAGAAATGCCTTATTACTGAGCTCTGACAAGGAATCTGAAGCTGTTGGAAGTCTATTCTTTAGTCTGTTAATGTCTTTACTTAAGCATTGTTCTGAAAAATAATTTGAGAGTGTTTCAAGATCCAAGCATAGTTACTAGAGAAACGTTAATAATTTGTGCTATTTCTTCCCACTAACCATTAGTGGGAAAATGTTTCAGATTTTAAAAGTAGAGGTTATGCCCTCTTTAGCTGTCTCCCTACTTTAGCAGTTGCATGGAATTACATCCCTGTTATTCTAAAATGGGGAAATGACCACTAAGGGCATTTTTGAAATGGTATAGTTCTCAGATTTCATATAGCTTTAGGTTATTTACTTTGTCAAATATGTGATTTGATTATTATTGTACAGTCACCCATTTCAATATTTTCTCCCTGGGAATGAAGATTGGTCTCTAAATCCTTGGGAAATAAACACATTAATAATGATTCACTATGAATGAATAAGAAAATAAGCTCATTTCACTGTCAAACAGTAAAACAAATAGATATAAAATATTTATAATTGCTGTTTTCAGAGTATGTCCGGAAATTTTCACATAATTTCCTTAAAGCTGCCTTAAATTTTCTTCTATGATGTTCCAAAGCAGTTAAATCTCTTTGATATTAATGCTATCCACAGAAATATCCAAACTTTTCTCTGTAATATGAGCTCTGTGCTTCTGTAATTAAGAAGACAAGTTACAAAATAATCTTAAATTAATTTAAAATAGTCTCAAAATTTCCCATCTTCCTTCCATACATTTTTCTGAATAATGTAAATAAGTAAAATAAGTAAAAAATCTTAATTCAAGCCAAGTATCAGGAAAGAGACGTTAAGAATTTGGTATTAATATCTACATGCTATTTAAATTTCAAAAGGTTCTCAGATATATTGAAGGAAAAGGCAGCTACAGGCATGGAAAGTCAAGCAATATTTTTTCTCTCATGTTGCTGCAGGGAGTAAAATCTTGGTCCAGATGAAAACATTTATCAAACAAGAATGAAAGTTGAGGTCTTTCACCTCAAGTTAAAAGCTAAAAGATAAGCCAGATTTTCCCCATCAGTGATGTTAATTCAGCAAAATTCATGATTCCAGTTACAGGATTCTTATTACAAGTTAATCTGCAGTGTGCAATGTAGTGTTAAAACTTTTGGATATTCTTTTTAAGGAAACCCATGACAAGTGTGCTTGAATCAAAAGTGGTAATAGATCAAACCTAAATGACAGGTACATAATAGCTTTTATTTCCAGGTTCATTTTCACAGCTTCTTGTATGATAGAGTTTGAAAAGGAATTTGTAATTTATTTAGCCTAAGGTTATCATAGATGGCCTGTGTCCAGTATTCTGATTTCTGCACCTATTTCTTTACCTGAGAAACAGAGATTATATGATGAGATGCAACCATGTGTCCAACCGGCAGATGAAGTTGCTAAGTCACTATTCATCATATTTGAGAATTCATGGCAATCCCATGAAGCTCCCACCAATAGGAAAAGTGGAAACACAACTCCCATTTTTAAAAAAGGAGAATAGGAAGACCCAGGCAACAACAGGTCAGTCGGTCTCAACATCTGTGTCTGGCAAGATGATGGAGATTCCTGGAAACTATGCTAATGCACATGGAAAATAAGGAGATGATTTGTGACAGTCAATATGGCTTCACTAAGGGCAAATTGTGCCTGACAAATTTGTTGGCCTGCTACAACAGGGTTACAGAATTAGTGGATAATGGAAGATCAACTGACGTCATCTACCTGGATTTATACAAAGGACTCAACACACATGATATCCCCGTCTCTAAATTAGAGATACATGGATTTTACAGATGGACCACTTGGTGGAGTGGAGCTGTTGGAGTGGGTTCAGAGGGGGATCACAAAGATGATCAGGAGGCTGGAACACCTTCCCTGTGAGTACAGGCTGAAAGAGTTGAGGCTGTTCAGCCCAGAGTAGAAAAAGCTCCAGGGAAACCTTATATCAGCCTTCCAGTATTTAACAGGAGCTTATAAGAAAGATGGAGAGGTACTTTTTATCATCAAGTGTAGTGATAGGATGAGGGGCAAAAGGTTCAAACTGAAAGAGGGTAGATTTAGATTGGAGATAAGAAATTCTTTACTGTGAGCATGGTGAGGCCCTGGAACAGGTTGCTCAGGGAAGCTGTGGATGCCACATTCCTGGAATTGCTCAAGGCCAATTTGGATGGGGCTTTGTGCAACCTGGTCCAGTGGGAGGTGTCCTTATCTATGTCAGGGTAGTTGGAACAAGATGATCTTTAAGGTCTCATTCAACCCAAACATTCTATGCTTCTATAATATATTTATAAGGAAAGTGGTAATAATTTCTTCCCAGATTCAACTTTGTATATGGATAACATTCACAAAAAATGTTATTTTTCTTTCAGGATTATGTCACTTAATAGCTGTGGGTTTTAATTTTTTAATTTTATT
>JANIJG010024122.1:0-15716 GCA_024611175.1 Megaceryle torquata | reverse complement strand
AGATAATGAAAAATTACAAACTGATAACTTGCTAGAACATTTTGTTCTGCCTGCATTGGACTAGAAGTGTTTCTATATTTTTCATGTGCAGTCAAGTACCTTTAGACAGGCTTTTTGGACTAACATGTTGAGTTTAGATCTTTTATGATTCCCTAGTACAATCAAACACTTGTACTTTACATTACTTACACTTACATTACATTACTTACTTACATTATAAACACTTTACATTATTATCACCCATTAAAATGAGGAGTTAAAATTCACTGTTTTTTTCACCAGGTTTGAGAGAAAACAGAAAAATCTTCAAGAAGTGTTGAAGGACTAGGAACATGAAAAATACCAGACTGATCTCTAAGCACGTCTAAGTTACTGTTTCAGTATCTCTCATCCCATCAGTATTTTTGAAATCCCCACAAAACTGAATTTAACTGACCTTGTATTTTTCCTACACTCAGTGAGTCAGCAGCTGTATCACTTTATGTCATTAATTGATTAACTATGAAACTTTGCATTCTGCCACAAATATAATTAATTTATTTTCTATTCTCCATCCCTAAACACTAAGCAACTACAATTTTAATTTTAAGCTCTAGTTGCATTTTACTTTTTGAAAAGCTTAAGCCACATTATATTGAAAGAGTGGCATATTTTCTTATTCCTTAATTATGTTGAAAACATGTTTCACCAAATTTTTATTTGATTACGTGTTTCCAAATTTGGTGTAGCAGGAAGATATTGAGCTATGCCACAAAACTGTTCAGTCACAAACAATTCTTTTGTTCATTCCTTTTTCCCTCTTTTTGTTTTTCTTTCACACAGAGTGTCTTTCACTGGGTACAGCATAAATAAGCAACATTATTTCAGTGATGGCTTGTATCACTTTTGTGGAAAGACAATACATCTATAAAATGTATTTTTAAGTTTTATTTTTGTACTTTCTGCATGATAAAAATTATATGAATGTATTACCCACATAGTCAACAAAATCTGCAAGAGTACACTTGAGTTTTGGAAAAGCCAGTGGACCCTAAACATGTGACAAAGTGTTATGCAAAACAGGACAGCTTGCTGGCTCATTTGTAAAGTAACTATTCCACTACATTTCTTTACTCTGTGATGTAATAATAAAAGAAGTTTTCAAATGTATGACCCCAGGAAACTAAGTTTAAAACAGTACTATGGTTTATTATTGCAAACACCTGAAAGAATAAAGGAATTTATTGACAAAAAAAAGGCTTTTTTCTTAAATATATTTTATGAGGGATAACAACAAACATAAAAATGAATCAATAAATGAGTGAAAGAAGCATACACAGGGCTACAAGATGGATTTATGTCTATCTTAAGAATTTAATAGGAATAATTTCTTAATATGACATCACAGTTACAATTTACTCATGCAAATTGAATAAATGTACCTTTCTATGTCTTGAAAAAGTGTGATAGTTTCACTATATATCATATTCTGTTTAAAAATTAAGGGTAAAAGAAAGGCATGTTCTTTAGTTTGCAAATTACATCTTTATAATCTTTTTCACATAGTGTACCGATTCATGCCATTGAAAAAATAGTGCTAATTTTACTAGTTTTTAGCTGCTCAGAACAAGTGCCAAGAGTTAACAACATTAAATGCTCTAAATGTGTAATGCTAGTTTTATCCTATGCATTAGGTTCAAGAGGGAAGATACTATGTGAACTTATTGTTATCCAACCTCCAGAATCTGTCTTTTATTAAGAAAAATATAGCTTTGTATTATATAAGAATATACATTCTGACTTTGTTCGGTTGGTTCTTTTAAGTCTTACATTCTTTGCCAAAAGAATAGGACCAAATAACTAGTTCACATCTTAAGATTCTGTCTGGCTGATAAGCAATATTTTTATAACAAAGTGGTCCAATTGAAAAAGCAGCTTAAAAAAGCCCAAAATCTGCCAAAAAAATGCTGTGACCAAATATATTTTTATGCTTAAGTTCTTCCAGAACCCAAGGCAACATTTCTGTAAACAAGGAAGTGAAAATTCATCTTTGGGAAGGAGAAAAATCATATAGTAGTGAGTGTATTTTTAAAAAATATTTATTTTTCTATTATTGTTCTCAGGAAACGTACACACATTTTGAGGGTACAGACTTCAGGTGGCAAAATGACCTATTAGAATTTACACAATCTTTGTTTACAGAACACGTAGTTCTAAGATCAAATGCCATCAATATCCTATTAACTTATGTCCTGAAGCAAAATGAACTAAAATGTAGATTCAAATAACAATCATTAATCTGCCACATATTCTGTCACCATAAAAATATCATTGTTATATATTTTTGTCTACTATTGTGTAATAATGAGAAAAAAGTGTGATGTTTCTATGATATTTTTTGTTGTTGTTTTTGCTTTTTTCTTTTTTTGAATACCACAATTTTATGCATACATCAAACTGATAAAACAGTGACTTTTCAATTTAATAAGCAAAGCGCATGGAAGTGCAATTGATCTTTTTAAGCAAATCTTTAATGCCTTTCCTCCCTGGTTGTTTTATATTTCCAGCAGGAAGGGAAAAAAAAAAAGAGATACAAGATGAATGAATAGATAAACCATAAATGATAAATTGATCTCTGCCATAATAAACAAGAATTGTCCTATACAAAACCACCATCACATTATAATGGAAACACTCTTTTTGTCCCACAGCAGAATTTCAGCCTTTTCTACTACATTCTTTGGCAAGTTTTAAAGTGGAGACTGATGAGTTAAAGCTCTGAAACAACAGAAGACAGAAAATAGAAGAAAATAAAAAGGCTGAAGACAGGCTTTGGGACAGACAGACCACTGGTCTAGCATGATTATTCTAATTTTCTTATTGAAGTATTTTATTCTTAAAACTTTTGCAGACGATACTACTTCTATACAGCCAAAAATAATCTCTACTGAAGTGTTTTCTCTACACCAAGAAAATAACAAATAAGCACACATTTGCACTGCTGTGACATGTATCTACTCTTTTTGGGGTGAGTGGAGCTTTTAGCTAATATTCTGCACTGCATTCTTTCTTTCCTATGACATTATTAATTAATTTATTTCCTTCCCAATGATCAAAACATATACTTGCATTTGAAATCACCATCCAACATTTTCTATGTTAAGAAGATTTCAGGCTGTCAGAAATGCCTCAGTATCTCAAAGTTTAACTGTCTAAAAATTCATTCCAATACTTGAACTGTCCTAACCAACAGGGATGAAATTCAGATTGCTTCATAGTATAGCTGGCTACTCCCTGCAATGGTTGGAAATTACACTGTGGAGATAGCTATGTCTCACTGATCAGCATCAAAAGCAGATCAGAAAGATTTGAGCATGCATGCATGCATAAAAGTGGTCTGAATATCACCTGTCCATTTTCCTGTAGACTCTGCCCAGAGTTGTTCCTTTTACAGTCGTTAAGAATTTATCTCATCTTTGTTTTACCAGCAACTTTAAATGCAGATTTAGGCTGCTGTAACCCTATGTAAAGGAAACATTTGTGTATAGGAACATTACCAGGATTGAGGGAATGTCATCTTCAAACATTAAATTCTACTCTCCAAGTGAAATGGTTTTGACCCCAGAATTAGGTAAGCAAACTATGTCTAGGTCTTTCTCATTGGATTTTAACTAATCATGATATTTGGTAGTCTGTTGGTAGACCCTAGCTGACTCTTTAGGTTGGTGTTTCTGTCCAATGATCGCTTGTCACAGACATGATTTTTTTCTCCCTCCAAACAATTTTGAATGCTTCAAAGTAATTGTTTACTCACCAAGGTCAGCTAAGCAAGAATATATCAGAAGTGCTGTAGCACATTGTACAACCAAACAGCTGTAAACAGCTCAGGAGTTTATGCATTTAAAATGTATAAGCATTTCTCAGTGGCATTTTTATAGGAATATATTATAATATTCTTTTTTTTATTTAAATCAGTATATTCCCAAATATATTTGGAGATCCTTTTTTTTTTTCAGTGGTGATCACATATTGTATGCCAGATTTTTGTCATAAAACATCACACAGGGCACAATATAGTCTAAATGATTATTTGATGCAAAACTGATGTTGCTTTGTGATAGCAAAATTCTCAGAACAGAAGACAGTGGTAGAGATAGATAGGATTTTATATACAGCATTATTCTACTGCAGCACTGAATGACTTTAGGATTACTACATTTTTTGCTTGAGCTCATGGTATTGTACTTATCTATGTTTGAAAGTTTAATAAAGTCTTCATAAAAAGATGCCTTTCTGTCTCTTTTTGTTATTACAAAAACCGCAGGTGCGGTGTTTTGGAAAATCCAAGACAGATTGTCTGGAATCTAGTTTGTTCGATACAGTGCAATAGCATGTGAATTCAATTCTAGGATGCAGGTGGGAACATGCTGCAATGCTGCTATAAACCTGTGCCTTACATATTAAACTCTTTTCTGCTTTTTTGTGTTTCTAGTGTAGGCAATTAATGATTATTTTATGTAGGAAATGCACATTAGGTACTATTTCTTTGTTCTGCTACACCTAAAATAAAATTTTTCCAGATCCAGGTTTGCATGTTCTTAAATGATCATGGGTAAGTTCTTTATAGACAGCTCTCCAGTGCTGAGGCTGTGCCCTATCTCTTATTGTCCCATGCCTGTACTGATCTACATCATGTCTTTGTTTCTCAGTGTCTCTGCTATCATTCCAAGCCTATGCATTTCTCTACACTGCATCACTAAGCAAGTGTTGAAAATATCTCACTGTACATAGAAGAAGCGCTTGGTACTATAATTCTACCATAAACAGAAGTAATATAAAGTAGACTTAGATCTGGTGAGTTAGAAATATTGCTGTCACAGCTGAAGTAGGTAAGAAAAAGCTGTTGGAGAATCAAGAAAATCTGAGAGGTCAAGCCTGGCAAGTCTCAGACCTGAGGCCCTGCAAACTCGGTGCAAAAATGATGACCTGGCAATACTGTATTACAGGGAGACATGCTTATAATGCCTACATGTGCACTGGGGATACAAAATGGCAGTCTACAGAGTCAGTACAAGCAATAGAGCCTTGAACACAGTATGTCCCATTCTAAAGTAGACTTCAGCAATGAGACAGACTAGTTGATTTCTAGTTCATAAGGGAGTTTAGATATCTAGCTCATGCTTAGAGGTAGTAGGCTAAATTTGTATGTCTCAAACTTAGTCTCAAGTCTTCTGATGCAGCTGAAAAGTCTGACTCCTAGAGTAATGTTGGGTTCACACTTTCCTATTCTTCCTCCTAAGGCTTCTACATGGTTCAGTTTTAAGAGCAGTGAAGAAAAGGAGCTACATGAATTCATTAAAATGTATGGAACCTTCCTAGGACATGAGAAACATAGAGCTAAACCCCTTCAGATTATTAGCTTCCTGAATGCTCTAATGGGCAAAAGAAGGAAATCTGCAACAAAAAATTTCAGTTGAAATTAGGTATCAAATCCTATGAGGAACACTGGCTTCCTAAGCTCACCATATGAAGACTAGACATAATCAGTTAAATGACTAATGGGCCTCTAGATGTGCCCTCACTTCACCTTGTACAGTGCTGAGAAGCCTTGAGAATAAGGAGATAATTGCTGCCCAGGACTTTCACCACATAAATCACAGGTAAACTTGGGTAGGTCTCAGATATGTTGCCCAAGTTCATACAGGAATTCAGCCCTGGAACAGAGGTTTGTCAACTGACTTAATCAAAGGAGAGCTTTTGCATATTATTAAACCTAAAGCGTAGATTTTACAGGAGGAGTGTTAGTTATGGCAATTATGTCAGATTTCTTCTTGAACTAGACTGTCTTTCTGCAGAGAATTGCCAAGGGAAACTGATCTTCTTGATTTACACATGATAAGCAGTTTTGTTCCTTACAGTAACACTTAATTTTATATTAAATGTTTTCCTAAGGGAAAAAAAAGCAACAAACAAAACCCCAAACAACAACAAAAAACCAAAAATAAAGACAAAAAAACAAAACAAAACAAACACAGACACAAAAAAAAACCAAAAAAAAACCCCAAAAAACCAACACCAAAAACCCAACCCACCAACCAAAAAACAAACAAAACCCCACAAGAAACAAGCACATAAACAAAACCAAAACAACTAAAGAAAACAGTAAAATCAAAAAAGTTTGGTCACAAATGTGTTCACTTCAGCTGTTACATACAAAAATAGTTTGTAAAACAAATTGTTATTCTGAGTGGTTTTGTTTTGGCTGCCCCAGGTTATTTGAAAAGCAGCCCAAGAAGTATATTACATTTCACCGGAGTATATCTCACAAGATAAGCTAAATAGGGTTAGGCAGCATAAATTTTCATGTTTTATCCTGGATATATTTAAAGTATCTAAAGCTTTTCTTAAGTAGGGATTTAATAATTCCAGCCACAGTGTTTTGGGTTTTGTTGTGTTTTATGCTTTTTCCCTATTTAAAAAGTGTCCTGTCCCTCACATGTCTTTCTTCCTGCAGATATTAAGCTACATTCTAACATTGTTAGAAGGATAGGAAGTCTCATTGATGAGAAATAAATACCATTTTTTAGTTTAAAAACTGCTGAGGCATGGCAAGAATATTTTTTCAGTGCTATATGTAGAAGGCACTGTGATTTGTACTGCTTTGCAAAAGCCCTACCTCATTTTATATGTTATGGAAATGACAAATGAAAAAGCTGATATATAGAGATATTTTTTTTTTCCTCATTATTCTTCTTGTTACTGCACTAGGTACTAAAAATCATTTAATCCTTGAATAAAATTGAACCATCCACTGAGAATATTTGCTCATTCACTTGATAAGTCTGTCTTTTGTCTGGAATATAACTGAAAAACTGTATACAGGATCAAAGGAAGTTGGTGAACAAAATAAAAGTAATCACAACATATTCATATGGTTATGAAATTATGATGGAACAGGAAACCCTTCTGGGTTTACTACTTTAATTGAGCTTACTTTAACTTTGATAAATTGATTCTTTTTTTTTTCCTTTTAGGGATTTAGGTTTGGGGTTTTTTTTTGGTTTTATTTGTTTGTTTTGCTTTGTTTTGTTTTGTTTTGTTTTGTTTTGTTTTGTTTTGTTTTTCCAGTGGACTCCTTATAGTTTGACTCACATATCAAAACTTTCAAGAAATTAAATTATTTATCTAAAGAGGAACATGACATGAGAGGAACTTTCCAGGGATAAATAAGATTTTATTTGAGGAAGAGCAGACAGTTATGAAAACAGAGATGTGAAATTTATGCTCGATGAAGCATCTCTCCTGCCTCAACAAATAATGTAGAGATCTTGTTAGATCTAAGAATATAGCAGATAGAATGTATTAAAAAAAAAAATCAGATTTTAAATGTTGGGAAGTTGGGTTTAGAGAAAGTTTAAAAGAAAGGATATAAGTCATGTTTTTAAACCAAGAGGCTATATTTTATCCCAGAACTTAACATTTGAGGTTTGCTTGATACTAAAAAGCTCTGCCTTTGCTCCAATCTAGTTTAAGCAACAGCACCCTAATTGTCTTCAAACCCTAAAACTGTCTGTTTTAACTGTCACTAAAAGTTAACATAATTTATTGCGTCTACTGTGAAATGACTAACATACATAAGTGTGCTCTATTAAATGCACTTCTATTGTCAATGTCAACTGCTTCTGGCAGTGCCATTCCTGAGAAGCTAACTGATCAAAAGGTAATGAGAACTGACAGGCAACATCACAAATGCTCCATTGTAAACAGACTGTTAGAGTAGGAATTAAGTGGGTGGTACTGATTGATTGTTTCTACATTTGTGAAATCTAGCAGAAAAGACAAGGATTTCTTGACATTCACTTGCATGTAATGATGACTAAACCTGCACATTAAAGCATATTGGAAATAGCTAGATAGCCTGAAGTACATGGAAGTGGGTACATAAATTACTTGAAAAATAAATCTGAATATCATGGCACCCTAAACCATACACTTTTGAGTGATTTCTTTGTTGCACAATTATTGCTGCATCTGTATCAGAGAACCCTAAAAGAATAAAATAAGGGAAATAAAAAGATGTCACAGATGAGATGATATCTCACTTCAATTCTTTCCACACTTTCAGTACACTGTTTTGACTAATGGTTACAGACACAATTTGTAGGTGCTGTGTTATATTACTCAATGGGTGAGAAAAAGATAGAGGTCTAAATATGGGCAGTGCATGTCTGTAACTGCAGGGATCAATAGAATCATTTGAAGTGTATGTGCTTGGATGGGTCTGTGACCATTACTTTTTGTCCTATTCCTTGTGGACTATTTTCTTTCTAGTGACAGCCTTTAACATACCTGACAATCATTACCATGTTATCCTCCCAGTTTTCTGTTTTAAACAACCCCAATTATTTCAACATTTTCTCATTTCTTTGAACAGCCCTGTTACTCTCCACTGGACTGATTCCAACTCATTTAATGTACTCAAAGGCTCGATGATTTTCCGCAAATTTCCATATCCTTTACAAACTGGTTAACGTTTTTCTTATCTAGTGTTTGAATCTTTAATTACAGAACTGAGTAGCAGGAAACCTGGAACAGACTCCTTGACTACCTTGCTGGATGCAGCTTTTAGTTTGAGGACTACCCGTTCAACACTGTCTATTTATCTATGGACCTTTCTGTTATGGTTTCATCTAGACAATGTTTCCCTGACTTACCTTTGAAACTGTTAAAGGCATTCTGATGCAGATATCAGATATACAGAATACAGATTCTATACTAAGATATGACAAAGATGTGACACTTAGTACTCTTTTCTCACCTACAAGAACTTTTGTCCTGTCACAGAAAGACATTAAGCTGTTTTTATTTGTTCTGCTCTTGACAGATGCATGTTGACTGTTAAAAATAGATGGTTTATTTTTTTTATACAGATTTTCTGGCTATTTTTTGTATACTGAAACTAACCCAGATTAGCTACAATTCCCTGATTATCTTATTTTTCACTTTCTTTTTAATTTAAAGACAGTATGTACATTTATCACTTTCTAATTTCTGGAATTACTTCCTACCTTCAGAAATTCTGGTAATGGGTTTTTTTTTTATGTGTGCTGGGTTTTTTTTGTTTGTTTTGTTTTGGTGGGTGTGTTTTGTTTGCGTGTTTGTGTTTCTTTTGGTTTGCTTTGTTTTGCTTTTTTAAATATCCAAGAATGCACAGAATTATGTGGATGCCCCATCCCTGGAAGTGTTCAGGGCCAGGTTGGGTAGGACTTTGAGCAATCTGGTCTAGCGGAAAGTGACATGACCTTGTTAAAAATATGCTAATTGTTCAGCATTCGTTCTTCTTTAAAAAACAACAGCAACAAAAAACAAACAAACAAACAAACAAACAAACAAAACAAACAAACAAAACGCTTTCTGCACAAATATTCATACTCACAGAAGATGAGCTGTTTTTCAGAATCCATCTTTTTCCTACTGATTTTTTAATAAGAATTGAGACAGCACAAATTGAGAAAGATCAGAGAAGCCTGTGTTCCTCAAGGCTATTACCTTGCATACTGCATTTATAAAGCCAGGCAAAACTTTTCCATCCTCTTTGCATTTGTTTGTATTAATTCCTCACTCTGTGAGGCAACTAACCTCTGAATATTTTTTGCCCATGTCAGCAGTAGAAAACTCAAATTCATTCTTACAACTCTCAGTTCTTACCTGGGAAACACAGATTATGAAGTTTAATATAGTCCTCTAAATTGAACTACTCCTGTAAATTTTTCAGTTTACCTAGAACTACTTCTCAAATGGGCATTTTGTTCTTGTGTCATTGAAACTGATTTAATTACACCACATGTTACTGCTGATTGTCCTATTTAATCCCACCCTAAGTACATAGCCAAGAAAAGGGTGGATTTCAGTCCATCTGATCTGATGGTAAAGTGTTCTTATTGGAACAAAGAATCCCAATAAAGAGCACAGATGTGTACTGGTAAGTGAAGACCAAGGAGACTTGTACATGATGAAATAATGTAAAAGCAGCAACTGCAGCATTATTTGGTACAGATGGAGAAAACAGGGACACAGGTTTTTATAAGTAACCTGAACAGGGTCCAGATTCAGAAAACTAGAGTATAATTCTTTTAACAGTACCCTGGTATCTGAAGATCCCAAAGAACTACCACAGAGACACTTGCATTCACTGTCACAGGGATTTTATATAAAAGCTGCATATTTAAGAAGTCAGGTCTTTTTTACAGACTTTTTTCCGGTATTAGTTTTTTTTTAATCTGGAAGGAATGCAGTGCTGTACCCAATGTGTAATGCTGTTGTAGGTTGCCTTGCCCCTTTTGTTAACAGAATTGTAGATGTAGTTTTCATGAGAGAGGCAGGAAACTTGAATGAAAAGAAGTCCTGGTTTTGTTGAGGAGAATGTGGCTTTTCAACTTCATGAGAGACGGGAACTTTGCACTGGAGCTCAGACTGCATTTAATATTCGATAAGTTGCAGAGAAGTGCTATCAATCCATTCTTTCAGGTACTTCTGAAGTTATCATAATGCATTAAGACTAAAATAGTTAGATTACCCTCCTCTTCTTATTTGACAGAAAGTGTTAGGAGATCATGTTGATGATCACACATTTAAGGTAAGATCATTACTGAAAATAGGTTTTTGGTTTTATTTTTGTGACTACAAATAGTAGTACAGATAGTACAGACTATACAGATAGTGTTGTCTGTGCTACAGACTACACAATTCATTAAAACTTTCCCCTTTACTGTAAAGGTAATGTTATTGCAAAGCTGTTTACTGGGGAAAAATAAGCAATCCTTCCCATTAAAAGAGGTGCTACAGCAGACTGAATTTTCAATTTATTCAAGGCCACTGAACATTTTGCTGAGCTAACTTCTACAACAAGGAAAATATCTGATGCTCAAACAGACTGTCACATATTTCCATGGAAACCATAACCCTTAAGTTCAAACAATTTCAAAAGGAAGCTAAGCATTGTATTCCATCTGAAGAACAGAATGGTTAAAGCACCTTGTTTTTCTCAAATATGTGTATGAATATACTATCCTCTCTTTAAATAGAAATGGATGTTAACGTGATTAAGATCCTGTCTTAGCTGAAATTAGTAAAATATAGCCTATGGTGCTGCAACTCAGAGTCAGATTTCATAGCCTTATTATGCAAAATAAGTAATTTAGTGGTTATGAGGACACCAAACTTAAAAAATTAGATAAAGTGGTCTGTGAAAGGCCTAAGAGATAAACTTTATTCTGGAAAAAAAATTGAGAAAACTACAATTAATATGAAATAAGTACATATAGACATGAAATCAGGGCAGGAAAGGAAAAAGACAAGCATATCTATCTAGAAGAGAGAAATGGAAATTGTGGGGAGAGTGGGAGAGAGAGATAGAGCTATGAACAATGGGGAATTGTTTTCAATAGGTATTAATTATTGACAACTATTTTCCTCTGTGAACTAAAATAATACCACCTTACTGAGTTTAAGGAGAAGAAACAGAAATCTGTATCTATGTTGAATAAACACTGTTTGAAATCTATTTTTCTCTTTTTTTCTTTTTTAAACAACTCTGGTTTGTGCAGAATATTATTGCATGGGCAATTTCACACAGACATAAACTGAAAAATATTTTTTGATCCACAGTGGCCCAGTGGCACACTGGGGCTTGTTTGAGATTGTATATACATATTTCCACATGGTCACCTCCTTCTGCAAAAAGTAGGTCCTTATTTCAGATACCTAGACCTCTGTTGGTTATGGTCAAATGGTATGACATAGCTGTTCAAACCAAGAGAATCATTGCTGTCACACCACAGCAATCAAATGCAGGGGAAAAGTCAGAAGATGAAGATAGCTGTAAAAATATGTATTGTCATCGGTCAGAAGGCTGATCTTCTCACTACAAATAGATTTTTTTCTACATCTACCTTTTCATCTGGCTGTTTGAGAAAAAGAAGGCATTAGGAAATTTTTTCCACTCTACTGTGGAGAATTTCTCCTCAATGAGTGTGTGTGTGCCCATTTTGTTTCATCTTTCCTTAAGGTTTAGGAATTAGTTGTGTAGTAGTTAATTCCCAACAGAACTCTGAACTTTTAGTTGGTCAGAAGGACTGCTGGGCAACTTTGGTTGCAATAAACCCCATTTTGGATAGCGGCTGCTGTTTGCTTTGTGGGTGCCTCCATGAAACTGTTACACAAATTCCTCTCTATCCCAATTTTCATAGATAACTGCATTTTCATCTTTGCTATTTTAGTAACTTACTGCAGTGATATGCTTCTGTGGTTAATTATACAATATTCTTTAATGAAGATGTTATGAGAAACCACTTTCATCTATATGTCTGAGGGACAGTACCTTTACCAACCCACGTTTAGCTGACATGTAACTGTCAGTCACAGGAAAAAAACCACCAGATACTGAATGAGATGTTACTAGAACAACCGATTTCTAGGAAAAAAGATTTCTAGGCCAGGGAAACTGGACATGAGATCTAAATGGAGAGCTTGAGGTCTTCGGGATATTAGCAAAGGCAACCTGAATGCTATTTCATCTCATAACAGCCGCAACAATTCCAAAACAAAGAGAGGATCTCTGTGCACAGAGTGTTTAATGCTCTTCATAAAATACTGCCAATAAAAAGCATGAAAATCAAATAACCAGTACAGAGCCTTTCAGAGTCAATAGCTGTTCTTTGAATATAATCACATTAAAAGAAACATATGTCAAATAGAAGAATATATTTAAGAAAGATTTGAATGACAGGAAAGCTAACAAACACTGTTATGTCTATGTACCAAGTGGTTTCTTTATTCATCCAGGGCTCTAAACATTACTCAGTCCCTGTACATAAGTAAGACTGAAAAATCTGCTAACTGTGTGAACCATGTATTACATTATCTGAATGCAGTTGAACAAACAAAAAAAGCAAACCCAAACCTGTATACGGGATCTTAGAAATATATTGTGCAGAGAGACTACATTAGCTAGGAAAATACAAAATGACCAGTGTGAAATTGGAAAATACTATAGACAGGTTTTCTATGGAAAGCTAATATCTATATTACATCTGAAACAGTGAGAAAGATCACAGAATATCCATCTGGAAACTTTGTGTTTAAAAACACATATTCATTGTATTAAAAGATAATATCCTAAGGTGGAAAAGGAACCATTCACAGGAAAATAAGCTTTTAAGATGAAAAGAGGAGTTCTATGCAAATTGTTAGAAACTAGGCCTGAATCTTCATTTTGCATTTCCAAGAACTGTGAACTTTAAGAGCATTCCTTCATACAGGTGATATAAGTCGAAAGACCTATCTAGCTCTTTCTCTTGAGTACTACTTAAATATTACCAATAATTCACACAGAGAGAAAAAAACAATGCAAGGTTTAAAAAACTGTGAGAAGAATTGTTCTGCTGCATCTTCATCTCATGTGTCTTTCTTCAGTGACTTTACTAAGAAAATGCAAAGGCAGAGAGACTTTCTGTTTCTGCTTTTACCTACTGTTTCCCTTGTTGCCATTGGTGAGGAGTTAATAGCTGGAGAAACACACAAAACTTTTTACTTGTTCTCGTGAATCATTAACAAAATTTTAGCCATCTCCCTATTACTCTGCAATTGTTTTGGTTGAGAAGCAAAACCACTGGAGCCCTCCCTGGATTTTCAAATACCAAGATGAATTCTTTCAGTTAAATCTGTTTGCCAAGTTTCTAATTGAGCCACTATGCAAGGACAAATGGGAGGGCATACTCTCCAAAATTTCTTTTATTTTGAGGTGCTAACATTTTACTCTTTACTCTAGCTCTGGTTCAGCTGAAGTTATCTCTCTTCTCCCAGTCTAAGAAAGGGGACAATATGCATAAGGCATCCTCATCCCTTTCTAGACCAAGACATTACAGATAAAACCATTATATTTTTGAAGGAGCTTACTGTATTAAGACTATATTATAAGTAGAAAAATTCCACTTTTCCCCCTTTCATAATTACAAGTGTGGAAGAAATCAGAGAAATAAGAGACTCAAGAGCACTTTTGCTGCTTCACACTGTTCTGTCACATATATATTTTAAGGCAGATATTTAAAAAAGAAAATATCAGAACC
Source organism: Megaceryle torquata (assembly GCA_024611175.1). NCBI lineage: Eukaryota > Metazoa > Chordata > Aves > Coraciiformes > Cerylidae > Megaceryle > Megaceryle torquata. Next base: position 1,611 of record JANIJG010024122.1, on the reverse strand, counting down.
CTCTACACAAGTAATAATAGAATAATTATTTTTGTTTAAAGGCTAGAGCTTTAAATATATGTAAGAAGGTATTTGTAGTGATCCATAGTTGTCAATTATTCCATTTGATCCAGTTGCTAAACAAAATATGGGGACTCTGTAGATCATGTCTGCACCAAAAAGAAATGTATTCATGGGACCATAGCTTTCACAATTTTATACAAGTTTGGGGGGGTTTTTTTGTTTGTTTTTAGCAGAAGATTAACACCATTTTCCTACTTACAGCCTACTTACTAACTTTTGTCCTTTAAAGACAAAATCTACACTTTAAAACTGATTTTCTTTGCTTAGTCTGAAGCTTTCACACATGTATTTCCTTCTCTGCATACACACATTCCCCATAAATCTTCAGTAGTACACAGTGGAAGCTCCACTGTCCCACAGCATTTACAGTATTAAGCAGTTTTGGTTTATTCTTCATTCTTCAGCAATTTATACTGATCTTAAATGCAAAAGAAGGTCCCATGGGACATGGTGCTGCAATTGCTCCTCTGTCCACTCTGATGAGGTGGGGGAAAGGTTCATGGTATGAGGTTTCAGATGACGAGAGGCATCTGATACCCACATGCCAGTGTGTAGAGAGGGTTGATTAGGATGGGAACAGCTCTGGCCTTTTGGCTGCTGAATACAGCTCATCCATTCTCCAGGAGAGGAGTTTTTGCCCTTCTGCCAATGTCTGAAATCCAGCAGTAAATTTGTGTCTGTTCAATGATGAATGGAGGTCAAAGTCTCTTTGTTTCAATAAGGTCTAGCCTAGCTTATAAATATCAAAATTTACATAAGTGGCAACTGATCTGACATTCTGATGTTTACTTATTTCACTTACTCGAGAGGACTCTTTACATTCTTTTTCTGGATCACTGATAATTTTTGCAAATGACACAATGGGAACATGTTCTGATTTTCTGTGAAGATGTAGAGGAGATTTGTTCTGCTACTCATTTGTTGAAGAACCTGCTAGCTATTTCTAACCCAGTGCTTTTCCACCTCTTCAGAATTAAAATTCAAAATAATACAGTCCATCCTGTCAAACAATCTTTCCTGTCAAACAATTTAAAACATATCTTTGAGACCAGGCAGCTGCAGAACAGCAGTAGAAAAATAAATCATTTCAATTATGCTCAAACAGTTCAAGCCAGGAGTGAATAATGGTATATTGGAAATACCTGAGTATTTCTGCCTCTTTGATTACATGGAAAAATACCTGTTCGGTATTTCTTATTTGCTTTAATGATTCAGCTGGAGTCCAGAATTTGCCATGACCTAACACCACAACTGATATGTCTGCTGCCCAGTCAGTTTCCAATGTATGGTACATAGTAAAACAAACAACCCACCTCCTGCCATGACCCTGGTAACTCTATGAACCACTATATTCTGTTTTTTTCTTTACAATAACACCCTCACATGCTGTCTGTGCAATATGCTGGAGAGGGGCACTCGTAATTAAAGAAAACTTCACAGTTAGGTTTACTGCTACAGTCTTGAATATTGACAAGGAAGGAAGGAAGGAAGGAAGGAAGGAAGGAAGGAAGGAAGGAAGGAAGGAAGGAAGGAAGGAAGGAAGGAAGG